>QYTT01084415.1:9664-20039 GCA_006980735.1 Dasypogon diadema
TCTAGAAGCTAAACCTTTAGACCTTTTCGCTCAACGCGGAATGTAGATTGCCCCAAAAATTGGAGTAGATCTGGTCATATCGGAGTGGATATTAAATACCTATAAGTGTTTATGTGCGCCCACTGCCTTCCTTTTATGCTTCTAATAGTATAAAAACAAATACAAATGCAAAAAATTATTCTTATTAATGGTTTATTGCAGTGAATAATCACATTTTTTGGCAAGGGCAAAGTTTTACAAATTATAATATATGACGTTATTTTGGGAATTTACAAAAATAAAAATATATGAATTCTAAATAACATAATTTTTCTATTCTATTCTATTCATGGAATGGAAGAACGATTGAATCTAAATCGGAGTAGATTGTTAGACAATTGTAGTAGCGGAGTAGATCAAAAAATGTTTGTTAAATAGGAGTAGATCTACTCCTTTCGGAGTAAAGTCACATCACTGTTTCGGATTGGACTGGTGGGAAGCGAAAGGTCTAGACCGGATGATCCGCCTGGTCAGAATCGCAGCTTAGATGTTTTCGTTTCTAATTTCTCGTGCGAATTATATCGGAAGGAAAATTTTACTCATTGCCGGAGGTTTCTTCACCAGGGAAATCAAGTTCAAATCCTGGGTCGCATCGTACTGTTTACTTTGACCCTTTATTATTATTCCTTCTTATTAAGGAATTTCGCAATTGTGGCGAAGGGAGTTCTTAAATGCGCCAAAAGCGTGTTTGTTTTCCAGCCGGGAATTTCACTTCGCTACAAACTCCCCTGATATGCTATTTCTAAGTTCTTACGGTTGCGTTGCATTTCCACAGTCTTCCAGTACCAGCAGCTCCATAGTCCACAGTTTATATAAATGCCTGTTCAGCTGACTGGTCAGGTTGTACAGACTTCTCTTAACCTTCTTTCCATGGCGCTTTTCAGCTTAGGTTTTCATGCAGAATAACGTATAGGTACTTAAAATACTCCTTTAGTTTAAGTGAACTGGTGAAGAACGACAAGATCGTCTACAGACATCCCTATAGTCATTCTCCTTAAACAAACACAGAAAGTCGCTCATTACGAAGACTCATTGCAGTGGCAATAAAATGGCACATTATTAGGGAGTTCCTCTGAGCAACTTGACCCTTTCTTGGGCTTCAGTTACTCGGAACTGACTATCATCTCCTCTGTTTCTTGACATGCCGCAAGTTTATACACTGATTAACTATTTAATTGTTGCAACACAAATAGCCTTTATGGATTATTCTGTGATCAGCAGAAAAAATTCGACGAATGACATTCAGGTTTCCTATGCCTTTCATTGCCGGTTCTCCTTGCCAGACCTACGCTATATAAATAACGACCCCACACAATCCTCACCAGAAATTTCAATTTAATTTGGCAGCTTAGTAGCTTCCACTTTTCCGCTTCCATTCTCCCTTTTCTTTGAACAATCTGTCTTCAGAGATTGAAAGCAAGTGGATCTTAAATTAGAAATAAAATGGTGAAAATTTTAATTTCTTCTTCTAAATTAAGATAACCACATTCATTTGGTCCGTCTTCTGGAAAAATGTTCTTTTATAAGTCCCCCTCCTGTCACGTGGGAGAAGGAATATCATCACTTCAATGTCAAGTTGATAGCCATAAATACTAGTAGTATAATAATAAGTCAGAAATGTTCGTAAAATTAAGGTTTTCGCAATATACCTAGTGCTGCTCGTTTGTAGAACTTTTAATTGGAGGATTTGTACCCTTCTAAATTTACCATCGCAATTTTTTGTACTCTCACATCTCCATCCAGAAACAGTAGCAGCAGTTTCCATCAGAAGAGCGAATAGAATTTTCTCTGATTCTGTAAAGCCATTCTCGTGCTTTGAAATTAAGATAGCTCCAACGGAATACCTTCAAACAGGAAAGCATTCTTCGCACGTTATGCAACAGCACCATTTAAAAAAGAAAATGCATAATGCATGGGAGGCCTATTTATGTTCCACGAGTGAGGATAACCATGAGAAATTGGGTTTTGAATTGTGAGGAGCAGCAACAACTAGAACAGTAGGAACGCCGAATAGAATAGGTATATAGTTTTCCAGCGTTTATCACCGGATGCACGACTTGATATCTGTTGCAAAATGGCAGTAAACATCTTGGACGTGGACCACTTTGCCATAAGCGCTATTGTGACGGTGGTGATGCAAGTGCTCTTCTTCGTAATAAATTCTGTCTTTCAATTGGACAAGCTTACCGACTTTGCTGGCGGAGTAAATTTCATCATTGTCGCTTTGTTGACATTTTTCCTAGGACAAATCGATCGGACTGTGAAGGTGAGTACCACTTTGAATCCACATCCTTTATTTAGTACATAAGTGGTGTGACTGTCTACAAAGTACAAATCCTTCGTGTACATCTTTTTTGCTTGACATTGCAGCTGGATTCTTTGGGATTTCTTACGGTGGCTACTTGACATTGGCTTTAGTGGCATTAGCAAAGGTCTCTGAACAAAGTGAAAAGCTCCGAAGAGTCTCTCGAGTGTTTGTCAAATTGTGTTATATGCAAAGTTGGATCATTTTTGAAATTCCATACCTACTAGCCAGGAGCTTGGCATCTTTGAGATTTATTAGTTGAGATTCCAGAGATGTTTTTAACGTGGGACTGTTACGTAAGTTTGTGCTTTTCATTTTGAGTAATGTATCCGCCCAGCTACGTGGTAGGCAGAGGATTACATTCTAGGCGCTAGTTTAAAGATTAGCTTATGTAAGAGAAGCACACCTGCGATTACCCAAGTGTTGTGTTCTGGGATAATGTGACGAGTTCCATGTTGTAATGATAAATTGAATGCATTCCAAGGTTATCATATTACATTGACTTCAATTTCATTTTTCTGTTATTTCTCTTATTTCTTAGGATAGCTTAGAAACAATGTGTTGTCAAGTAGGTTATATACATTTAAGAGTTTTTACCTTGCGATTTATTGTGGAATATTTATGTTTGTATTTGAAAATTGTCGATGAGGCAGAGAAAATAGTTCTTCGTCACTAAACATCAGGAAAGACCCTTCGTTTTTTTGTAATCCATACTTCTAAATAAACATATGGTATTTCCTAATATTTGTTATACTCTTTTCTTAAAATTTCTGGATTCTGAAGTATATTAATGAATTCAAATAATAACGATGAGCTTTTCCATTTTTAAAGTCCTCCGATTACGTATAGATTTTATGCATGTGAAATGAAGAGGTAATGCCAGATAACTAAAAGATATCTGTCTTAATATCTGTTCATAAAAAGGTACGATAAATTTGTTCATAACAATAATTGAGGAATCTTTGGGTAAAGCCCTCGTGCAAACGAGGTGGCCGCTGGCGCAACTTCATTTTCGAAATGCTAACAAGTTTTCGATAAACGTTCGAGTATGTGGTTCCGTACCGATACAGGAGTCAACGTCTCTCTTAACTCCAGGACAGCCTCAAAACAAGGCCGCGTCATACAAACTTTTCGCCGCGACTGGATCTAACATAAATACATACATTCGGCGGCACAAACCAAACTCTCGATTTAGGACTACAATGAGATTTTCTCTAGTCATTCATCGTAGCTGATGTCTCGCATCGAATACTGCGCGCAGACTATTCATCGCTACGAACTTTTAATAAGTTTTAAACAGGAGCGACTTATTGATCCTGTCGAAAAACTGCAAACTAGTCTGTCGTCGACTTATACAATACAGGCAGCTGAAGAAGACAAGCCATTTCGAAGACGTCTTGCGGAGCGAACCAAATATAACTAAAGGGCCCCAACGCCCGGTCACTGACCATTCGATGTATCACCATATCGTAATCAGAAACACCCCGTAGTGGAACGTCCACGTCGCCTTGCCGATGATAAGCTTCAAGGGACCCGGCAAAAATTAGCATTCATGATTTTGATCTTAATCAGAGTATCATCAAATTCTTTTAGCATCCGAAGACCGACCCAATGACGAGGAATAGCATCGAAACTACCTTGATGGTGTTTGTATACGATGTTTGGCCTTATAACTAATACATCGTACTCTCCGAGATACACTGTTTGAGTTTTACGGTAAATCAAGATGGTGTTAAACCACCTCAGGACCTAATCGAAGCAACAGTCAATTGTCTCAAATGAACTTAAATAATCTCTAGGAAAAGTAGAATTCTATCGGAAATGCATATGGTGCTATACAGACTCAAGTAATGCTCGCTCTATAGGAATTAGGAAGAAAGATAAATGATCACTTTAATGGACACCTGAAGCAGAACAAGCATTTTAGCAATGCAAAGCCAAGCTTTGCAGGTCATTCATCCGAAAGCGGATCTTCCACTCGTTCTTCGCTGCGACGCCCCCAACACCGTGATTACAGCTGATTTCGGCCAACGTTTCGACAAAGGACCACAATGGCTAGGGTTCTTCTAAAAAATTAAACGAACAAGAAATGAAATACAAAGTCTACATCCGAGAATTATTAGCGTTATACTGCGCGATTTAATACTTCAAGTCTCTCATCGAAGGACGAGTTGATCATTTCTACAGATCACAAACCGCATGGCTTTTCAAGAAACCCCCAAAACGCTTGTGACCGCGTAGCGCGACAGCTCGAGGATATTATCTAGTACTCAAGGTGCCTCCTCCACGTCACCAGAGAAAATAATATAGTAGCGGATAGCCCGGCCGAATATGACATAAAGGACTGGACTCGTTCTTGCTTACCTTGCCAGTGAAGTAAAATAGATCGTCATGTTACCGTCACTCAACATCGAATTGACGATTGGCGGCTTGCCGCTGGAACCTTACCTTTTTATTTTGAAAAAATTCAAGATGTATATAGATCAAGTTATTGGATCTCGGATTAGTGCTTCCACGGCAGGCATGACCAGCACCCATACCATGCAAGATCGCTAATCTTGCTGATCAAAACATGCTCAATTTTTCGCAATATTTATTAAACTTCTACAATATACAACAGCATAACTAGCTCTAAGAAGTTTTGTAAGTATTGGTGTAAGTTCATCTATTCCTTCCTGGGGATTTGTCTACTTTAGTTTTCTTTCTGTGTGAAGATCCATACGCAGATGCCATTTATTCATAGCCATCAGCATCGCCATCCCTATATCTATAAGATATCTTTTCGGTATTTTTAGTTACCTTCGAGTCCGAGTAGTTTGCAGAAGTAATTCTAGTGTTTCATCCTGGCTGGCAATGTAAATCCCAGATCTTCTTACATCTCTCATAGATCTTTGATCTTATCACAGTCCCTTCCCCAGGCTCCCAAATTCTTTGTTGTATTCAGTGAACATTTGTTTCTCACTATAAAAATATTGTACCAAATAGTAGTTCTTGGTGTACAGGAGGTTACACAATGGCGGAGCACAGAGGCCCGTGCCACCACATCCCAGAGTCACTTATTTATTCATTCGTCTACCGATTACAATAATCTTACAGACTTAAAAATCTAAGCTGGTACTAACTAGCGCATTAAAGTTAAAAATGATATTTTTCAAGAATAGTAGTTTGAAATTAATTTCCAGAAAGTGGCTTTTTATAACATATACACATATAGCACGTTTTGGGAATGTATAGACCTTTCAGGTGTATATAAAGAAATCAATTAGAATACTCCTGGCGATTTAATCCTATGGAAAATTATATTTTTATTAAATATAGTTTTCACGTCAAGTTTTCAATTTTAATTCCGATAATCCAAGAATCAGATCAGGCAGAGATATGTAGATACTATGTTTATCTGAGTTTTTTCAAGTGCTATTATACTTCAGAGACTCTTTGTTTTTACCTCAGATGTAAGATGAATCTCTCGGCCAGCATCCATGAAAGTACTTGAGTGGTGAAGTGGCAAATGCTCGTGGCTGATGATACGTTCTGTTGGTACATTGTTTCCACCTTTCTATTATTGTTTTCTGCTTTCATGATTTAAGCAGAAATTTTAAATAACATTTATGTACCCTGAATTATCAGCATAAGCATCGGTGGTTCAGTGGTAGAATGCTCGCCTGCCACGCGGGCGGCCCGGGTTCGATTCCCGGCCGATGCAATCGATTTTTATGAATTACAAATAACAAATAAATTTGAAACTATTGCCTAATTTTTTTAATAATATAAATTTACTCTTCTTATTATTTATTACCTTGAAAAGGTTTCTATTTAAATTAATTTTAATTAGTCAATTTTTTGGTCCATTTAATATATCCGGATTACAAAATATAAATATAAAACTTGCTCCTGGACCAGTAACCTGTCAATAGACTCTACTGCCTGGATTATTGTCAATCACCCAAAGAAATCGGATTTAAATTATGGTAAAATGACATTATTTTGAATTTAGATATATTAGCTGAATGTTGTTATTCGAGCACCAACTAGGGAGTTTATTAAGATCTCTCTGTAATGAAAAGCAGTCCTTTGTAGTATTAATTTTAATGGACAGCTTAAGATCATCAGCAAATATCAAGCACTTAACATTAATGTAGTTATTGAGAGCATCTTAAAAAACAACAGGAAGAGCAGAGGACCTAGATAGCTGCCTTAATGGACACCCAAAGAAACTAGGATTTTTCTATAGATAAGATTTCATATATTGCTTACGATTTCTTCGAAATGAAGTAAACCAACTAAGAAAAGAAGAGTGAAAGTCAAGATACCTCAACTTCCGAATTAGAAAAAGCCGAGATACACTAGTTTTGTCAAATGGTCTTTCTTCAATACAATTAATTGCGTAATTTGAAAATACATCTAGTTTGGATGACCTATCAGAGACAAACCCATGTTATTGACTCACCATAAGAGAAAAGTTTTGGCCTTTACTAGAAAATCTAACAATGTTGGAATAGTTTTCACAATGGAATGATGACGATAATTAGTTACCACATTTTTAGATCTTAATTTAAAACTTGTTATGATAAAGGAAGTTTTTCCACCCATTTAGAAAAATATCTGAGCGCACAGATAAATTAAAAATAGTCAATAATGGAGAAGTGAGACATTCTGCGTAGTATTTTAAAAAAGGGGGGTAAAGACTATCAATCAGCATCCATTATTTCCGACATGACAAGCGAAATATTGTGTAATTCTACGCGGGCGCGTGTGAGATATTTCACGAGCGTCCGTGACGAAAAACAAAAAAAAGACACGGTATTCCGAAAAACTACTCAAACAACCAAAATAACTGCGGAAGCCTAAACTACAAAATCAGCATCCAGTTTAATACTTGGACCAAGATTCCTCAACGCATTTAGAATATCAGCAAGATCAAGTGAATGTTCCAAATATCCATAGGTTGAAAACTTGATGGAGAAAGCGGTAAAAACTCATATTCTGCCCCATTGTTGGTACAGATAGACTTAAAATAATCCTCAAAAGGGTTGAAACCATCTGCACGTCAAATGAATTACTGTTGCAGTATTCTAAAAGCCTGGAAAAGTTAAATGTATGCCTTTTGGTATTTATAAAATTTGCCTGTTGATGCCTGATGATTCTGGACACAGCGGAACCAATCGCGACTCCAAAGGGAAAAATTCGTAAGTGGAATAGACAAAAGAAATAAATATAAATATATTTAAAAAAGACTTAATATCATTCAGGAATCATTATTTTCCTTTGGTATCAAGATATAATACTAATTTTTTCTGTAAACTATACCAAAATATGAACTTAATTGTTGGTTTGATCTTTTTATACGTTCAAGTTCTTATCTTGTTCTTTATGATAAAGAATTGATCCTAAGTCCGCAAATGGTATCGGAGAGATACGAGGAACAAGGAAACACAGAAGCAATATCGCTTGTCTTGCGGTCTTTTGTCTCTGCTTTAATGAAGATCTCATCTAATTACTTAGAGATCAGTTTTAATCTCATCTAATTACTTAGAGATTAGTGTGATACTCGCAGATTGAATCGACAAAAGTTTTCTGTAATTCTCTTTTGAACAAATTTATACGAATGTGGTGCAGTCTACTATCTTCTATGTTCTCTGTAGACTACAGGTTGCAACAAGGCTGTCTCCGGAAACCCACTGCTCAGTGAATACTATTTTAATTTTTATCACTAGTAGAGAGTAAAATAATTCATGTATACATCGAAATTTATAGTTCTTTTTATTTACACCGCCTGTTTGAATGTTTTTTTATTAAAAATTGAAAGCACAGAGAGCTGACTCTGATTAATTCGATTTTTTATTTGTTTGAACTGCTACCAACCCTTTCTGCAGTGGATTTATTAAAATAATTGCAAATCGTGTTTGCTCATTTACATTTAGCTTCAATAAAACTAATGCTTTTGCTTAAAATATGTCTTTTCCTTATAATCTAGTAATCTGTATTGAAGACATTAAAAATTCCACTCACAACTACCCAATCTCTATCAAGTCCACCATATTTATAGAACTGAAGATGAAAATTTTCGAGTAGATAAAAAATCTTGATATATTTTCGTTTCTGAATTTACCTTGATTTAAACGATCTAAAAATTAGATGCATGGGGCATTTTTCTAGAACATGTTTATGGGTTCTTAAAGATAAATGTTATTGCATTAAAAATTCTTGGCCTCATTTTACCTGTAAACTGATTTTTCCCTATTTATATAACAAGTGGAAAATATACTCTCTTCTATCAACCACGATAAACAATTGCACAGAAAATCGAGGCTCTCGTGTTACCACACTCTAGAAAGTTATAAATTTGAAGCAGTAAAAACAAGCAAACATCCATAAATTTATCGTTCTCATAATCCACCTCCGCAATAAAAACAATATGCAGTTCAACCGAAGGTCTGCAGAAACGAGATAGTGTAGTGTATTCTAGGGAAGTGCATATTCGCCTCACGCCTGCATAGTCCGAAATATTACACAAGCTCCAGAAAGGCAGAAATATGGTAGCGCGGTTAGACGAACATAGCTTAAGTATAAATTTATGCACCGTTTAACCCATAATGGAATAATCCTTCAAGTAAATGCATCTCCTGAGAGAAAGAATCCATGAGGGAGGAATTTGTTGAAACCGGGAAGATGTTCATAAATCCCCAACTGTCGCCGATTTTTACGAGCTAGAAAATCCGCGGAAAGTTGTAATATTGCAGCCCATAAAGCCAAAGTGTCAGTGGCTTTAGCCAAACTACTTTGAATCCATTTCCATTTCGTCGCTGCTAAGACAATCACGCCTCAGATTTGGATTTAGACTATCCTATTCCTCCTATCGTTATATCCAATTTCCATCTGGCTTGGCTTTTACTGCGAACAAACCGTTTGCCTTGGAAATGTGCCAGAGTTTCCAATTGGACGTTTTTCCAGTTTTTTAGAAAGTCATCTAACCCATTCTCTTATTGGGGTGCCGCACGATTGTCTTCTTTGTGTATCTGAGCTATTCTATCATATAAAAGTCAAATTAAATCGAGCGTAGAGCATTTCGAATGGCTTTAATCCCAATGGTGGGGGTAAGCTTATGGCTAGTCTTAAGGGAAATCTGGGAATTTTTTTTCGTTTTTAATTTTTAATGGACCTGGAAAAAAAAGCTATGAGCAACGTGGAAAGATACCACAGCATTACAGTAAATTTCCTTCTGATTGTTAAAAAATATTAATCGCTTGCCTTGATCAATTTGGAGCTATACACGAGTAGCAGTGAGTGGGAGTGTAATTTTTTATGTGCTTTTTCTATTTCTGCATTTATTACGAGCGCATTTGATTGCGCTAAAGCACAAAGAAGTGTATTGAATGAGGCTTTTGCTTTCAGATGATCAGTCTGGAGGTAGTTTTATTAAATTAATTAAGATAAAATTTACAGATTCGTGCCGTATTAAGAAGACTGGGCTGTGTATGCCGTAGGAGAGTCCCTTTGATAATGAGTTTGCCTTATAGCCCAGAAGTCGAGCTTCCCCGATAAGATCTTAGAAAAATTTAGCTATCTTGGCAAAAAAGAATATTGGAATAGCGCTAGCAAACCGGAATGCTAAATATATAATATATACATGTAGGGTTTAGAATAAAGAATCGAGTACTTATAATTCACTTTAATTATAGAAGCAATAAACAATATAATTTGAATTGATAGTTCAATTCTAGTTTTAGAATATAGCGAATGTGATATTATAGGAAATAGGAAATTTAAGCAACTGTGATAACTTGAACAACTGTACAACTGTGATAACTTGAACAACTGTGATATCTGACTGTGATCTACTTTACAACTTTTCGACTGCGATATTAACTGGGTGAGATCTTAAAAACAACTGTGACGATCGATATGGACTGTACAGCTGAGGTTGTTGATGATAACGGCTGATCTTGTCTGAGGGGATTACTCATGCTTATGCCTACATTCGGCCATCCTGTTGTTCGTTCGACCCGAACGAAACGTCTTCGTCAAGGGATG
>QYTT01084416.1:2158-13921 GCA_006980735.1 Dasypogon diadema
ACTTACCGAGCGTAACGTGTAAATGAAAAAGTTAGTAAGTTCGTAATTCAGAGTAAAATCAACAAATTTTCAAAGAATTTTCTACGAAATTTCCATAAAAAACCCTCTCTTTTTAGGCTATTATAGCATGCCAAGCATATTAAAGAGGAAATATATTCAAATTTCTGTCTCTGTAAATATATCCACATTATAGGGATTTCTTATAACCTGCTTCCCATAGAGCAAATCAGAATTTCTTTGAGACTCATTTATTATAACAATATTTGTGTATAAAATGGATCATTGTCCTGCTACAAAATAAATTTATGTCACATACTTCATTTGAAAGGATAGGAAAATATTTTTTTTGGTAAGAGAAAATATGACTCAAACTATAGGACTTCTACCTTCAAAGGTTCTGCCCTTCCGCAAATTTTCTTTTAGCCTTTTATGAAAAGTACTATTGTTAGGGTTATTCAACCCATGTGAGGGGAAAGTTTAACTTTACACTCCAGTGGAAAGTAGCAAAGTAATGTTTTTGGCTGGCTTTAGCTATACATATGGTGTACAGAAATTATCTGCTCTGACATATGAGGGACACAGAGATCAAACCACCTAAGCCCAAATTAAAGGTTTTGAGTTTCCTGAAGCTTTGTGAATTTAATTGAAAAAGTTCACACATTTCCGTGAACAATAAAATAATCATTAAATTTTTAAAGGCATTTCCTAAGCTCATGGGACAACCCTATAATGCAAACAGCACAGCTTACGTGGAGGGAAGTTAGGGAAGGGGAGATTGGAAAATTCTAACCTGAAAAATGTGGCAAGTGAGCCACCATTTTTTTCATAGTACATATTTAATTTGTTATATTCTATTGGGTTTTTATGGTTTTTGGTGCTCCCACTGATCTTTCCCGCCCAGTTTTCTTCACTAGACTTTGTTTAAAGAAACCGTTCAACAATAGACTTCTGAAAAATTCATCGTTCTCTTCAAAAGTCAATACATTTTATAAAATTTGATGCTGTGCTGATTGCAATATCAGCAAATCACTTTGATGAGAGATAGTCTTAGTCGATTTTAGTTCTGCTGAGACCCTCCCGCACAGGACACGGCGGTTTATCTGGGGTGTTGCACATTAATAATTTCATGTCAGATATTGTGGCTTACTTGCAACATTTGTCAGGTTAAAATTTCCCAATCTGCCTTTCCCTAATTTAAGTAAAAATGTATAAAAGGACGAACCCGTGGGTTGTTTAACATTTTTATCGAGGTTTTCGAAAGTGTTTCTCAGATAAAGAAGGTATTCGGAAACATGGTTTAATGACCAATATGCTGATATTCACTACGTGTATGGATTATGATCAACTTGGTTTTGTTCAATCCACTCGTACTACTAGGAATGTAAGTACGCGAAATTTTAAATAGGTGGAGATATTGCAACTTGTGATGGAAACATCAATTTCCTCATTTTACCGAGAAAGGAAAATTTTCTGTTTATACGGACATTTGTCAAGTGTAGATTTAATTTCTAAGGCCTCCTAGTTGTAGTTGTTTAGTAAATCCAATGGTTTGTGTTTGTAGCCACAAAAATAAATTATTATAAACGAAATGCAATGTACATTTTCAATGAATGGAAAATTTTACTTTTATTTTTGAATTGAGAATGCGGACACATACGTATTACTTGCGGCGCTAGAAACCTACAACAGTACTAACAAATATAAAATGAAGCAAGCATTGCACATTAACATTCAATGTCCTTTTAAAAAGTATTTATTTAAATGGCATATACAGCAAAGGAATTAATTCATGGAGAGCAATAGACGAAGGTTTGTGGTTTTTGAAAACCATTCCAAGCGCATTTCCTTAATCTGTATTTACTCTAAAGCTACATACGTGCAAAGCATTCACCTCAGTTTCACATTTTACAATTCCCATGAAACCAAGAGGCGAGGGGCAATTGGGGGAACCACATTGTGCCGATGCTGGCAGTGCATTTGTATGAGTGTGTCTCATGTTAAATATTTGAACAAGATTCAAACAAGCGATAAGCCGCGGATGATAAATAGCTGCCCACTTGTCTTTGACTTTTGCAAGCCTCCATACATGCTATACTTGTGACTGGCGGTGGTGTTATTTGTTCCATCCTATTTAGTACACAAACAGACAGCAATGCACAAAATATAACAGCCCCTGCATCCTGTTTCTTTCATTCCGATGATATATGTTAGACGATAGTATCTGATGATCATCACCGATTTGGTGCCCATATCCAACTGGAATTAGGAGCATTTCAATGCCCCAAACGAAACTGCTTTTTGGCAAACACTACGTCCTGGTTTCTCTCTGATTGAATTAAATTGGACGGGTGATTGATGACACTCTCACATTGATACTGACCCTTTCTGGGTCATGGGATTTTGGGTATCCTATCGATTTTTTAATTAAATTTGAGAAATAACCTTTTCTTTGAATGCGATAATTTTCTCAAATATTCTGACAATTTGGACATTTAGATAGATTTCTTTAAGAAAATTAACATTAAGGATAATAAATTGTGGGTAATTGTGTGTGCTTCGTCGGAAATTTAGTAGGCATTCTTAACATCATATTTAACTATTTTAAAATTATGTGTCGAATTTAGAACAAACCATGTATTTTATAAAGTGGGAAAAATTGTGTAGGTTCCGGGAAATGTGGAACGTCTGGTCTACGATGATTGGATCAGATGGAAAGTGACCATAAAGAGCTACAACTTCTTGATTGACGAAGAAGGGTACGAGACCTCAATTTCCGCAGGAGTGAAGTGGTTCTGCTAATTCTAAAAGGCGCTCAAAAGAACACAAATTATTCAAGCTCGAATCTACTGGGATTCTACTACGTTGGGAAAAGAGGGAGGCGATGCTTTAGTAATGATAATGATTTATTTCTGATTATGTGCACATGATTTACAATCTTTTATCATACTTAGCATTGGATGCTTGTGCAGATTAATTAAACTATTTCTATCAAGTTTACATTTCTAAAAGTGAATTCATTTGCAGTTAGCCGAGACTCAAAGACCGATACAACATTTGCATCTGATGGAGAACTATTACTTGGTTGGCTCATGGTACCAGATGATCCAAAGTATTGATGAAGAGTATCTGGGTCGAGGTTTTATCCCTTATCTTCTTTATAACAGACATTCGACTTTCGGAGATCCCTTCACAGAGTTTTTGGTTGAAGTTTTGAGTGGAGCTTCGCACTGTAATACTACTTCTTAACATGACGGATTGTTGCAATGAGCCTGTTGTGATCAATCCTGTGCAAATTTCTAGCATATTCAGTTCTATGTTGTTTAGGGGTGACTCAGGGTAGACACCTTGGCCCTCTTTTTTTTGCCCTTTCTATTGCTGACATCTTACATCTGTTGATGCATTCCAATGTTTTAATTATGCTGACGATATTGAGATTTTTTCCTTTATTAATGATTGTGCTTCTCTTCAGTCGGACTTAGGTATCGTTTATTCTTGGTATGGGTATGATAACTTAGAGTTCAGCTTAATGTGAGGCCATGCCGTTCTTTAAGAGGCGTTATGTTATCTGTTATGGCTACGCATTTGTTATAAACAGCATTCCCCGACCGTGCAATCTGTAAGTTGGCTTCATTAAACGATGGTCCAATTCTCCCTTTCGATTCACATATTATATCGCTTCAAGAGGCAATTTCATGCTTGGCTTCATTAAACGATGGTCCAATTCTCCCTTTCGATTAAATAAAGTATCCCTAGAAATATTTGTTTTCATTCTTATAAGGCTAGGCCTTTTGAAAGCACATTAAGGCAACATTGGTTTTATTAATGACGCCGACTGTAAATCACGAGGGGAGAAGATCGAAGCAGTGAGATAGGTGAATATCTGTCGCTTTCGACAGATATTCACCATGAAATATACAATAAGGTGAAAGGGGTAGGGGTGGTTCACTAAGTCGACAAGGTTGAGTTGAACCATTGACAGTATTACTTAGATTCCATTTCTAGCCTTCCTCGGATAGATTAGCAATGAGACTACGTTTGAAGGACTGTCTGGGTTCTGTCTCTTTAACAAAAAGAAAATTTTATATTTCATACATGTACGAATATATGTATATCACCTAATGATTTAGAAAGCATTTACAATGCAATACTACGGCTCGTAGAAAATTATATTTAATGCTCCAAGGGTGCTAGAAATGAGGATGCTGCGTAAATATTTGTTTGTCTTCTTGTAAACATTGAAAAATTTGCTGAAATAAACCTTAGTGGAATCGAATTCTTTTTAATAAAAAGTTTTTATTTATAAAGTCTTGGAATTTATATTTCGCAACAATATTTTTTTTCATAGAAATTCATATCCAAAATTCATTAAAGCCAATCATTTTATTGAATTAAAAGCGATGCAAAATGTCCAACAGGACCGTTCATACACGTTAACTGGCGAAACCACTTCCCAAGCAGAATAGGTGTAAATGCGATTGCTACCCAACATGTGTGCAATATCCCCAAAATAATTTCCATGAAATTTATACTTTACACGCCATTAAATGAAGCACAATAGCGACGAAAGTAGGTTTCATACCCTACTAAGCATTCATGCAGGTGGAAATCAGTTTCTAGGGTGTTTCACGCTATAAGCGTCCTCTTCAGTTACTCTTTCGGGTGTTTGATAGAAGTTTGTGTCCGATCTCGTTCAGATTCCCATGCAAATCATAAAATTATGCTGCGATGTTTGATTATTAAATTCTCTGACGAGAAGATAAATTGCAAGTGGACGTGATACCTCTTTGGATACTACCCCGAAGGTTAAAAGGTCTAGTTGAATTATACCCGCGCTAATAGCATTACATACATTTGATCTGGCCGGTCTGATCTGATCCTGTTCGGCTCCAACGTAGTCTCAACCTGAGGGTTTCGTAAGGGCCGGTATCTTTTGCGAGGACATGTCTATGGCTACAAATGGCGCTACACTTTGAATAGAGCACTACGGCTTCACAGTCGGAGTTCAGAGCTATCCTGGAGGTGGGCAGGTTTCTGCGGAGCCTTTATCCTCACGCTGTAAATTGCATTCCGTACGGGCACCTATCAAAGTTTTTTTTATGAAATCTTTCGTAACTCCTAAGCATCATCTGTTCCAAAATAATGATGTACTTACTCGTTGAATGTGAAGCCACAGTAACATCTACAATAATGCGGAAGGGGACGAGCTGACTCGAGCCTTTGGTTCTTTGTTTTCCTTTCTGGGGATGACAACCAAATGTTTCTGTGGGCTTATCACAGACAGGGCGAATTTCCAATATGGCTGATTATGAAACATGACTTGATAGCAGTAACAACACCGAATCCCACCTCAAGATCAAAAGTTTTCCCAAGAAATAATATTAGCTTTCATTCTTATAGGGCATAGGTTCTTGAAAACGCATTAAAATAAAATTGGCGTCACTAATGAAGCCGATTACAGAGGATGCGGAGAGAATATAGAAACAGTGAAATATAAGTGTGTTTGTCACTATGGTTAGAAAGATATATCCATAGATTTATCTAGGATTTCATTTCCTTTATGAAATGCACAAAGAATGCGAAAAGGGGTTCACAGTTTCTCCTGCATGGATTAACAATAGGCCCACGTTTGAAGGTTTGTCTCCGACCGGTCTCTTTAACAAAAAAAAGGTCAGATTCCATACATGTATGTGTTTATGTCATGTAGTGGTGCGTAAACATTTATTATTTGTTTTTCCGTAAATATTCCGTTGTTGAAATAAACTTTAGCGGAAACGAATTATTTTTACGTACAGTTTTTTTATTTACAAACTTATGGTATTTATATTTCCCAACGACTGCCTTTTCACAGAAATTCACATTCAAAATTCATTAAAGCCAAGCATTTTATTGAATTAACGAACGATTCATACACGTTAACTGGCGAAACCACTTACCAGGCGGAGCAGCTGTAAATGCGATTGCTACCTACCCGAAAAATAATTTCCATGAAATTCATACTTTACACACCATTAAAAGCAACACAATTAGCGCCAAAAATAGGTTTCACCCCAAAGATTCATGCAGGTGAACATCAGTTTCTAGGGTGTTTCACGCGATTAACGTCCTCTGTAGTTATTCTTTCGAACCTTTGTGAGAATTGTGTGTATGTGAATGTGTGCATGGCTTACTTGTGCACACCAAAAATTTATCCTGGGATGTTTGTTTATTAAATTTTTTGATAAAAAAATAAACTGCGGATAAATGTGACACTGGACCGTCCCTCGCTGAAATTGTCGAGTCAATTATAGAAGAAATGGAAAGTGGTCGCTTCCGAAAAATGGTGTATATCGCCCATTCTATGCAAAATGAAACCAAATTTTAGCCCTTCAGAATTAATTGGTCAATAGAAAAAATGATCAGAACTGTTTAAAACGACACTAGCAAAGTATTTCTAAAATTCTCCGTGATACCTTGCTGGGATCCTTATGGTTTGCCCCGCTCGCGGGACAGTATTCCATCTTTCGTACCAACGCACCCTTTATAGTATTCATTGAGAAGGGCTGTTTTGAACTAGGTAGTAATGGCATTGGGCCATTAACCAATGATTCAGCAGACATTGGATGACGCTCCTTGGTTTTTTTTAATAGCGATTTCCTTTCATCCACCAGTGTCGAACTCTTCGCGTCGTGCCTCTGTTAAAGTGTTCGTCTTGCCCACACTTCACAGCACGGAAGAAGAAACTTTTGTTTGAGTAGAAGTGCACTCGAATTTCTGGCAGTGCATACTACCACATAAATAGAAATTTGACAAGTGCACTTTGTGGTGGTAACGACAGGAACAGAAAGTTTGAAATTAGAAGTGATCAATGATTTTCTAAAAGTTGTGAATTTAATTCTTACTGAAAGTGAGCTTGTGTATTTTGATATTTTCCCAGTGGGTGCGCGTGCCATATGTGAATTGGCTACTAACACTTGCAACCAGGGAAAAGATGTTTGTTTAAACTGGTCGAAAGTGCAGCACTGCTCGAACGTCATAAAATGTGAAATGAAAACGTTATAAAAGTGGAAACGTTGTACTTCGATTGTAAAAATCGTTGTTGATTAAATCCGTGTTAATATGCGTATTAACAACATAGCAGGGTTTAAGACTACCAATGGATACGTTCATCTCCTTACATTTGATAACAACGGTAAAGAAGTCGGTGCGACGTTTAGTGACCAGATAAGAACCTTCGTAGAGGCTTTGTAAAGATCAGAGTTTCGGCAACTTTGCAAAAAGAGATGCCTCAAATTGCCTATCTTGATCGGGGGCAATTACTTTCGGAACACCAGAATGAGCTATTCACCCGTTAGATAAGGTCTCTGCGTAAGACTCTGCTGCAAAATTTGGCAGTGATATTGCCTCAGGCTTTCGCGTAAAACGACCCATGACAGTGAGAAAATACCTAAACCCCTGCGATGATGGAAGAGGGCCGATGATGTTCAAGACGATAGTGACGAAGGGAACAGAACTATTTTTAAAGGTAAGACAAGCATGAGTTTAATTATTTACGTCTTTATTCATCGAAGACCAAAAGTATCTGGCCAAAACCCCCGGGACTATAAAACACAAGCCGCGAAGCAGAAATTGCAACTCACACATGAACTGCTTTTTATGAACGTCTTAATATAGAGGAAATAGACCGATGACTCATGTTCGGACTACTTTTCTCTTTATTCCTATCTTAAAAGCGTTCATAAAAACTATTACACACATGTGCACATGTGTTTTATAGTCCCGGGGGTTTTGATCTGGCAGTTACCATCCTATTAGTTGAGCGAATGCTTGGATGGACCACGTTCGCAACAATGGTCACTTGAGATGACTACGCATAGTTTAATTGAAAATAATTTTAGCATCACGAATTAGTCTTGAGCTAAAGCTAAATGGCTTCATACAAAATTCTTCCTTTCTAGGAGACACTGTAGAAAAATGCGGAAAATTTTCTAAAACCATTACTAGAACGTGTCGTATATAGAAGGGAATAAATGCCGCTGGATCATTGGGGTGCCACCACGTTTGGTTCTAGGTAGATGATCCATCTTTTCATTCCCTTGACGGGATCATTCAAATTGAGTTTAGTAATCTAAGGCAAAACGTTATGTAACCGGCTTTTAATCGGTTTCGCCAATATCGTTCGGAAAATGGACTTTTGCCTTTTCACTAAAAAAAGGAAAATCTTCCTATTCAGTGAAAACTAAAGCAACAACCACTCCATTAAATTGTTGTCAGAAGTGTTATATAATACTTGGGTAACTCTGTTGCTTATAGAACAGTGACCAATTTTCATTGAGGAACATTGAAAATCTGACTCTGTAGCCTCTATTTTGATGTATCTATTCCTTTTGATATATGTATATATCGAGAGAATTGTTTGAATAAAATTAAGGAATTTTTAAATATTTTTGAGTATAAAAGGCAGCGTTTTTACAGAAATTCGCATCCGAAATCCATTAAAGCCAAGCATTTTATTGAATTAACGTGAAAGCGAAATGTCCACCAGGACCGTTCATACACGTTAACCGGCAAAACCACTTACCAGGCAGAACAGCTGTAAATGTGATTGCTACCCAACATATGCACAACACCCCAAAAATAATTTCCATTAAATTCACACTTTACACGCCATTAAAAACAGCACAATTAGCGCCAAAAATATTTTCCACCCTAAGGATTCATGTAGGCCAAAATCTGTTCCTATGATGTTTCCGTGGGCCGGAGCCAGCTTCATTCGATTAACATCCTCTGCAGTTACGCCTCGGAACCTGGAGTGAAGTGTAATAAATAATCCGTGTTAGAAGTGTGTGTATGGTGAAAGTGTGTGCGTGCCGATCTTGTTTACATTCCTATGCAATGCACAAAATTCACTTAGGATATTTGATTATTAATTTTTCTGACAAGAAGATAAATTACGGATGGAAGTGACCAGTAGTAGGTGCGTTCTTTTGGCAACAGACTACAGAGTTGTCATATATGAACTGGGTTTAATTAAGTCGCTTATTTTACGGAGTTAAAAAGCTGTTATTTAAGTCTTCTACGGGAAAATAGATGGCGCTTATTGAAAGCTTTTGTGTTTAAAAGTTGATTGAGCATATCGTAGCAATTAAAATAAACAAAAATGTTGGCAAAACTGACATTAAGATAAATTTCAAGTTAATAATGGCCTTTACTTTTCGCGGGTTTGCTTAAAGAAAGAAAAACAGAAGAAGAAGAACTAAATCTATACTCCAAGGATACCAGTCGTTCTTTTGAGCTTCCATAACTCCGTTGGCCAAAGGACCATAGCTAGTATATTCTTCTGCTCTGATTGCCCCTTAAATAAAAATTTTGATACGGTTTTATATAAAATAAATAAAAACGAGTTAACAAACAAAACGATCAATTTTACAGGATGTTTCCTTTGTGGTGGCTCAAAAGAAAGGCGGTGATAGAACTCACCTAGAAAAACAAAAAAAAATTGTATGTCAACCGTTTCCGAGTTACAGGGTGATAATCAAATTCTCATTTTTGGTGGAGGTCACCTTCATATTTTCTTGTTATTTTTTTCTAATTATCACAGCGACACTATTTCAGTGCAGAAACATTACTAACAAAATGCCATATCCAAATCTGTTGTTATTACTGCTAGCAGAAAGTTCTGGTTAAAAATAGTTGATCTAGATCAATAAAAAGGCATGCGATGATATTATCATAATAATGCTTGCGACATGTAACATTATCGTACTCTCATTCAGCGGCTAAATTGTAAGTTTTTGTTTTGTATTTTTCTGAATCTGTAGATGTTATTTTCTCTTATTATTTCGGATATTATGCATTATTATAGTTTTCATAATTTCCAAGGAAATGATAATGAAACCAAGCTAAGCCCTCGAAACGCCGCCATATAAATTGATACTAAAAATTAAGGATGATCTTTCTTTAAAAACTGAAAAAGGCCAGAACGACGACCATTACTTTCTGAATATTGATTTTAATTCATTTTTCTTCTTTACTATTTTCAGTATCCCCCAAAATGTAAAAATAAATCCCGTTAATACTTTAACGTAAAAAATTACAACTCCCACATTTACATAGCACCCGCATACTCAATTTTGAAAGGTGAAGATCGCAGATCGGATCGCATAGTCATTTTTTGGTTCAATCAAGTCTCTCTTTAAGCCAACAAAAGCTATAAGTGGTCCCCGGACAAAAGACGCAAGCAAATCATTTCTGGGCCAAGGCTAAAATTGTTTAGTGTCACTGTCTGTTTGTAGCATGCTAGATAAGCGGACCAGACACTTTCGAATGCGACCACTATTAGTGAACATGCCTCACCTGTCTCGCGAAATTCACTTTCAGCTGTACATCTGTTCTGTGATCGATTTTGCAACATAATAATTTCCAATATGTTGGGCGAAGATCAGTAGATCTTAAGGCTTTGGTTAGTGCAGATGTGGTAATCGCGAAAAAGAGTAAGTTATCGATTCGAAGATGGTTGAAACTGAAACAGCCAGAGAAGTTCAAGCTGTTGAGGAACGACAAAATGCTGAAGTGGATACAGCCGGACCTCAAGATCACTACAATCCTTCAGTGCGATTACTCCAAATCCCAAAACCTGAAAATGGTTCTTGTGGCTTTCATCTTTCCAGAAGCAAGTGGGATCCATACCCTTGGGTGTATATCAGATTTCCTATATAAATTTCCATTTAACCGTGTTTTAATTTAACTAGTGATTTGTGTGTCAAGTGATATCAATTAAAGAATAGTTTCAATTCTGGTTTACTAGGTCAGTGCTGTCGATGCTAGTTCGCCGGCGGAGGTAACCGGACTCAAGGCTGGCGACTGTGTTTTAGAGGTCAGTATCATAACGACTTCTGATGATATTTATGCAAATATGTAGACTGTGTTCTAGCGTGTGAATAATGTATGTGACTGACTTCCTTCGTTTAATTGCTTTTAAGTGGCAGGTAATATTATTGTTTGAGAATAAGTATAATATATCCGTAATTTGAGATTTCTAGTAGAAGGGCAGTTCCTTTTGTTGCAAGGTTAAATCTATTAAATTTATTTCTTCAATTTATGCTGTACAATTAGAGTTTAGACGTTTCTAGATTACAGAAATGTAGAATAGTGCATTTATGTTGGACGGTATTCGAATATTCAGTCCAATTCCAAATCGCATTCACTCTAAAAACTTGAACTTGAACTCTATAGTCGGCAGGGAAGATAGAAGATGGTGGTCTGTTCCACATTCGTGAAGTTCAGCTCAGAAAGGATTCTCGAAACTCCACTGTTCTGCAAGGTCTTGTCTCGATAACGAAAGGGTGCAGACGACTCGATGCATGGGTATCACGCGTTGGGATAAAACTACAATCAGACCAGAGATTTCTTTAGAACAATATCCGTTATAGTAGTTATAAACTAGAACAACCCTGCAGAAAATTATCATCACTGTAGTGATTTCTCCATAGCGCAAATCAGTATTAAATTTAAATGTCTTAAGCGTAATTGGTTTCAAAGGTTTAAACAAGTCAGGCTACAATGTAGTATTAAAAACGTATTTACTGGACTGTATTAAAATAATACCTAATGAAAGTGTTATCAACCTATTGAGACGCGTGTTCAAAATAAATTTCAAAGAATTTCAAATATTGATTAAAATTGTGGTAGCCATTTGTAACAACTTGATTTATCTGAAACCTTTTTCTATTTAGAAGATATATATAGCGGTATTTTTCCATGTAATTAATATTTAATTAGAATTTG
>QYTT01084416.1:22700-43834 GCA_006980735.1 Dasypogon diadema
GGTGTTTTCCAAAATTATGGAAAAACTCCTTCATTATACCAATTCATAAAAAGGCAATAGAAATGAGATTTCTGATTACAGACCCATAGCTAAATTGTTGGTTTTACTGTAATATAAACTGCAAGCGGGAATCATGATTCAAGCTAAAGCAATATTCTCCCATGACGTGTGACATTTTATCGCTGCTTTATTTATTATTGTGTTCTATCACTGGCAATAGTTTAGGCGGGTAGGCGGACGAGAGACTAGGTATGCAGTCGGAGTTGGGGCGGTTGTTACCAGACAGCATAGTAGGACTTATGCTAGAAAGCGAGAGTCACCTGGAGCTAGTGGCCAGGTTCGTGGAGGGTACTCTCGGCACGAAAACAAAGAGGTCCGAGATGCGCTTTAACGGACGTCTGGTGTCCATATTGTTCGAAGTTGGAGGGGTTTGGTAGGGAGTCCGAATTGGAAGTCCAGCACTTTGTCCATTAATTGCATTTTCCCTCCTTCTTAAAATATTTGGTGTGTACGAGGTATGTTCAGGAGATCCGAAATGTCGTCGGTGACTGGCGTTCTCTACCGGTGGATAGAAATACCAATGGGCATAAAGGCCCCTTGCACCTCTCCACTGAAAGACATCTTCTGTGCTTCATTCTATCTGCGTAACTAAATAATTGTTGAGAAATTATGAAATTATGTTTAAATATCTATACATTTTTTAATTTGATATTATTAGTTTATATCAGAGGTTCACGCAGAGTGCAAAGGTTTATAATATGAAAGTTTATTTATTTCGTTTCACATAATTAGAATTAATAAGAGCAATTTTATGATATTTTTCTGCTCTTCAGAATGGCGTGTGCAGCACCATGCATCACGATTGCGACACTGACATCATATACGTAGTGTCGTGTCTCAGACGTGTCGCATCTCCTTGTGGTTGAGCCATTAAGTCTACGTTAATTTGGCATTTTGGCAGCGAGGCGGAGGAAAACCCGGCTGATAGTGGCTATCTTAAAAACAACAAAAACATTTATAAATAAAGAGACAAATAAATATGTTTTAAATGTTTTAAATTGTTTCTGTAATATTATTATTGTTTAAATTCCATAAATTTTCCTTATTTCCCTGCCCGATAAAAATAAATAAAAATTTGATCAATTTCATATAATAATTTTTTAAGTATAAATTAGTGTGCTAAAATTTATTTTAATTCACTCCTCCTCCTGTTTACTCGAATAATGAAATTAATAACTATTTAGTTAACCTTTTATTTCCCCTCTCAAGTGTACATGGCGCAAAAGAATTAACTGCTACAGTTAAATCAGTAATCAAATCCTTAATTTTCGTAGTACAGTGTTCCCACTCTCAATTCAATTAATATTATTATCTTTTTATTTAAATAGGAAACAGAAGATAGCTATAGGCATCGCCTGTGGGACTTAAACTCCTCAGTGCTATTTAAGACTGAAGAAAGTTGCAGATAAGACGGATTTTCCTTCGTAAAAAAGTTAATATAATTCATCGTGCACTCTAAAAGTAAGCAAATTTACTAAAATCAAACAGATAACGATAATAAAAAATGAAATCGCTGGAAGTTAAGCACTAGCCGCCAGTCTATGGTGTTTCTATTGCGTATCATTTTTTTTATGTTCGCCGAGAGCTTGGATCGATTTTAGCTTTAGGGTGGATATCATAAGAAAATTTAGGTTATTCATTTTTATGAGAACAGAAGCCCCTGAAAGAGTCGCATATTAAGGCTCTGTTCTTAACAGCATCTAAATTGAATTAGTATTTTAAAATTATTCGTTGTGTTACGTTAGAAAGAGCGAAAAATTTAAGAAGCAATACTTTTAATTGGTCGACTGTATGAACACATTGAAGCATTCAAAAAAGCTAAAAGTTCGCTCTACAAAAAGTTGTTCCTTCGAGCCGGATTTGAACCAGCGACCTATGGATGTCCGCTGCGTATTTTTCCACCAATCTACAGTCCACCGCTCTACCAACTGAGCTATCGAAGGCACTTGTCCGGAACATTGTATACTCAGTACAGTTAGTACATGACTATAATCCAGTCAAACCCGGCAAACTTATCGATCCATGCGCTGAGTTAATAGCAATGATAACGAATTAATTAGTCGGTTTTTTATGTGGAAATACTTGTTTCCACACTGAATGTATTTCCTTGTAACTTGCGACCAAATTAATTAATGTATAAATTTTAGATACAGGTGGCCTCTTTTTAATTTTTTTATTCTATATAAAATAAATAAAAAAATTCAGCGGAAATTAAGGAAAGAGGCAAGCATAGTAATAAAAACGCGCAGATTATTAATAAAGTTTACGAAAATAGAGAAGAAGAATTAGTGAATTGATTGAAATTGGTACATCCACTTAATTTTAAATTAATTAATTATATCTCGAAACTGTTCTTGACAGCATAAAAAATTTGAATATAAATTCTGATATAGGTATGGGTTATTGGAAAGAGTTTATATAAAGCAGGTTTTTGAGGTTTTTATTTTTAATTTTATTACCTATACTATAAAAAGTGATCCTACTTTATAAAGAGTTCCACATTAGATGTACTGGCCAATCGTATTTTATTTCTAGGTAGATTGTTAACTTGAAGTTGTATGTCAACTAGTTCCATGCGAAGTGACAAGCGAAAATCAGAAAGTCCAAGTATTTTACTTAGTTACTTGTACATGACATAAAAGTTTACTAATATAGCAATGATGAAGTATTAAACAATTGAGATTCTAATTTATGGCTGGTCGACTTCTTAGTATGCCTGCATAAGTAATTCTTGCCTTCCACTCTTTTCCTACCCTTCATTAATGACCTCTTATCTCTCAATTCCAATCTGATCTCTTTCAAACGAGCCCCAAATCCCGCACTATCAAAGGGGTAAGCATTCGAATTTAATTTAAAAACTGCAGATGTACTACATTGTTTACGTCGGGTAGAAGACAAGTATGCTCAAGCCGAAAGCTCCGAGAGTTTGTGACGTAAGCATTTGCCCCTTCTTTACTATTCTACACTTGTTTAATTTAAATAAAATTCAATTGAATTCTAAGTATTTCTTTAATACGTTGACTGCCGCAATTAGCACAAAAGCTTTCGCGAGAGAATTCCGTACTAAAACGCCTTAATCGTGAGAGAGCTTTTTAAATGCCGGAAATAATATTCTGGCTTAATTTTCTTTAATGAAACAAGTGCAAAACTGTAAGGAAGGAATAAACGCTTACGTCACAAAATCTCAGAGCTTTCAGCGTGAGCATACCTTGGGTTCTTTATATCATGGCATAGAGTCCATAGAGAGCTTTCAAGCTTATTGGCGATGGTTGCCTCTAAAGTCGATTCTCTGGAGCACAGGCGCAATGTTGCCTTAACCTCTTTTATCACTACCTTCATAAGCATTGTTCCAATGAAATCTCTGATCTGATTCGTAGATCAATTCCTGCGCGTGATACCCGCGCATTGAGCCACCTTCACCCCTTCGTCCATCAGACAAGATTGAACAGAACAGTAAAATTCCGTGAATCTTTCTAGATCAGAGCAATACAAATGTAGAACAGTCTCCCATCTTTTGCTTTCCCCCCGGGACCATAGGCCATACTTGTTCAAGCAGAATGTGCACCGACACCTTCCCTCGACAA
The DNA here is from genome assembly GCA_006980735.1 of Dasypogon diadema. Taxonomy (NCBI): domain Eukaryota; kingdom Metazoa; phylum Arthropoda; class Insecta; order Diptera; family Asilidae; genus Dasypogon; species Dasypogon diadema. Next base: position 26,345 of record QYTT01084416.1, read on the forward strand.
CCTAATTCCCTTTATTCCTTTCCTATTTTCTTTTTCGCCAAAGTTATGCTTCATAGGATATCCTCTGAGCTTTGGCTACACCGTAAAAAAAGATCTGAACTAAATCACTTTCCCCAATTCAATGGTATTAAGTATATCTCTTTTAGGAAAAAAGTATATTTTTGCTGGATCAAAAAAACGTTTCGAGATTCAAATGGCGAAAATTTGTCTATGAATCAGTTTTATTGAATTCGTAATAATACCAAGTTATGGATAAATAATTGCCTAAGAATATAGATAAAAACTACAATTACTTTAATACATGTATAGCAATTCGTAAACATGTGTGGTAATTCTACCGACGCACCAGGCAACGCTCAAAATACCACTTTTAATTTGAAAACATTTTAGAAAAAACAGCATATTACGAATATCAATTATGTTGCATTTAACATATCCAAATGCTGAGGTGCTACTGAGTCCTATCTCGTAGGTTTATTGCGCAAAAGTTGAGTCTTCGTACTTGTTTTTGCTGCACGTTCATGAAAGTTTAAATTTGGTAATTGATTTTGTTAATTGTTTACCGTGAAATTGGTTTCAGCAAAGAAAAATACCGTTATGTCGTACGGAGATCAAGGTATGTAAATTAGAATACCTGGCTGCGGAATTAGAAACACAAGAAAATAATTTCTTTTTTCTAACTATTACTGTACTTTTATCAATTCTTGGGAACACACGACAGAATAACCATTACCATCAATAAGTGCTTGTTGTAATCCTAGTGGTATCAGGAAATTTTTTTAATGTTTTGCGTCATCTGCAGAATTTATACATATTGTTCTATAGAGCATCCATTTTACAAGTGATTTTAAAGCGTTTTGGTCAACATGGTTTTCGTGTTTCTGTTATAAAACACGAATTTTTCTGAATTTTTGTATTTTTTTTTTAATAATAATTTTTTTATGGGAAGTAGTTCCGCTTAGGTGGCACACCCGATTGTCTTGAAACTTTGCATAGCGGTACTTCATGACGCCACAAATCTAACAGAGTGACCACAAATATATGTTTTTACTATCTCTATGGCGAACAGAACAACAAGAAACTAATTCTATGGTAAAATCCACAGCCGCCATCATCACAACATTTTTAAAAAATTACAGAACAAAAAAGGAAACCAATGAGCTTGCAAAAACTGAAAAAGGGTATATAGAAAATCAAATAAATAATATGGTACCTACAAAAGTTATTATTAATTTTAAGAAAAAAAAAAATAGTAAAACATAAATTTGCGTAGTGCGGTCCAAGTATTCGTGGCCTCGAAGGGTTGTGATTAAACTTTCCTGGAATCCTTTTCCTACCCGATACCCTCAACCTTTTTGAGGGTATAAAAGCCCCTGTTGGTATAATATTCTCAAATAGTTTGAAACAGTGATTCAAAAAGTGACGTGATCTAACCCAGAAAGTGATAATGTGAAAAATTGAAAAAATTGCTGTAATAAAATTTTTAACAAAAGAGGGATCAACGCCGATGGAAATCAAAGTGCGGGTGGGTTTCGGGGTTTCGATGGTTAAACATTGGTCAAAGCTTTTTCACGGGGCACGGGAGTCAATTGAAGACGATTCACGAAGTGGAGAGCCAGCAATCGCAGGATAACGTGAATTTGGTCGAGAAAGTTAAAGGCCAAGAAAATCGCAGAACAAACCGGTATATCGAAAACAAGTGTCCTCCAAACTCTTCATGATCATTTGGGTATGACAAAAATTAGCGCAAAAGAAGATAAATATTCACACTATTATTTTAATGATATTAAAACACGCAAGTTGTGAAAAATGTGTTGAAATAAAGGGAGAATATATCGAAAAATAACTACCGTCTTTTTTCTCTCTCACCAGGCCACGAATACTTGGACAGCACTACATATTGTAACTATGGTCGATGGTAAGATTTGCAATTCGTTATAAGAAACGCGGTCAATATTGAAATGTTATTTATGCTATGTGATATCTAAAGAGTACAGAGATATAGGAAAAATGTTGGAAAGGCCTATAAAGATGATATGCTACGGTATTTCTATTTTACTTTCGTGGATTAGGATGTTTGAGTATTTTTTCATATCGCATATAAATTACGACTTAAATCATAGCGCATAAATTAAGAAAATGAGAGTCAACTTGAAGGAAACAAAAGAAGCATTCAGAATGAATTGAAGAATAGAATGTAATTGATAGTGGATAAACCTAAACCTGGTTACGGTGATTCTAATAATGGTAATGTAGTAAGAAAGTTCTTTCAGCAATATGAATTTTCCGTGTCCATAATTGGTATAGATAAAGAGTTGATTCGAAGATTGCAAACTGTATCTAGTGGATCTAAGATAAATATTAGAAAAGATAATACATATAGCAGATATTTCCAATAGGCTGCTGGTATCTTCTGACTCCATTATGACATGCATGTTCTCTGCCGGTACTAAATAGAAAAGTATTTGATCCTGTAGTGATAGACATGTTACTCGAAGAGCCAATAAACGTAAATCCTCCAAGTTTTACATGTGAATGCATGTCCAGTGTTTATCCCGCCCGTGACAGATTTTTTAGTGGATCCATCTCCTTGAAGGCGGACAGGGAAAGGACGTGCAATTGTCCCTGTGATGATGGAATGCCCCAGTATACAAAACAAAAAGAAAATGCTCTTTGACTTTATATTTACATTTGTATTTATCCCACCAAGCCGCTGAACTCGGTTTATATTTATCATATATATATACAATATACATATACATATATCATATATTATATGATACCAATGCATTTGGTTTTTTAGGAGTAGCAGGGAAATTTTCTAGGCCAGTGCTGGGAATTCATATTTTCCCAGCCAAACCTTAATAAGGAAAATATGACTTTATTATCCACTTTACTTTGATTATTTTGTCAGTTAATTTGGTTTTTTTCGCGAAAAAATAATTTTCTTAAAGTTTCTTCTCTTCCTCATTTCTTTTGACTGAAGCTTGTACACTCGCTGGCCATTTATTAAAGGTTTTGCGTCTGTAAAACTGAGTCTACCAAAGTACTACCTCTTATGTTTTGGCTAAAATTACCTGTTGTAATTAGTTTAGCTATGTACTCAGAACAAAAGTTTTAACTAGTAATCAGAAAAAGGTTAACATTTCAACCGTGACGAGTTATGCCTTAGAATTAGGAATAATTTAGATGCAATTTCGTCAGTTACCGAAGAAAAGTTTTTTGATTCTTCAGATAATGGGAAAATAATTGACACAAACGGCCACCTGATGGTCCGAAGATTTCACAACTGATTTTTTTTTAAAAGCTTAAGTGAAAAAGTCAGAATTTAAGGTATAATTTCTCAATATCGTAACAAACATGAAACCAGTAGCAGCTCGCATGATACCTAATTATTACCAAATATTGCAATATAAAAACTTGTTTGACCTACAAAATAAGTTTACGAGTAATGTGGCAAGTGTTCAGTAATTAAGTAAGAAAATGCGTTGTGAAGAGTGCCTTAATTTCAGAAATCATATCAAGGTCGCAATTACTAGAACATGAGCTAATCAATTAAAAAAGTTTTTATACATTAAATTATGTTTTTTTTTGAGGTTGTGCTTGTTTTAAGGAAAAAACATCTTCAGTGTAGCGTATAAATATTTACAGTCGCTTACAAATGGAGTTGAAAAATCGACCATAGATTTGTATAAATTATATAATTATAATTATAGTTGTTAAGCATATTCTAATTTTTAAATCTTTTAAATCCAATACGTTGAGATTGTGAAAATTTAGCTGATTTAAATTTTGATTACGAATTCCTTGCACCAATGGGTGCAAGATAATGATCTAGTAATCACTTTATATCAAGTAAACACTTTAGTGAATTTCAAACCACTTAACGACTGTAATAACTGTGAATGGAATAAATACATACAATATACCATTAGGCACCTTTAAGTGTTTGCTACCCAAAACATCAATCCCAGGGTAGGGAGATGTAAATCCTTAAAGTTATTTAAAAGTTTCTCATAGTATGCTCATGCCATTGGTGGTGGTATATTTCAATAACTAAAATTTGAAAACGTGAGCACCACAGCGGGTTAAAGAGGGATCAATTCTACATAACGTTCGACGAGGAATGAGGTGATATATTCCAGTACACGTTGATCCGAGAATTTGATCTTTTTAGGAAGGCATAGTAGACATATGACCAGTTTTTAAATTATAGTATTGATTCATCGAAATTCGTAGATAAAGTATCTTTTTCATTAATAGCCGAAATCTGAGAGGTTTTGCTCGTTACGAAGTCAACTTTACTACGGTCATTCAACAGTCTACTATTCGATAGAATATATGAACTGAAATTAATCTGAGGATATAGTCTGCCTTCTATTCTGACCTCTATTTTTTGTTTTATTTTCAAATACCAAAATACGAAATTCTAATCTAATCCTAATCCTTTTAAAATTTAGGTAGATATTTTTAAATGCTGGTGTGGAGGACTAATCCTAGTAACGCCTTCTTAGCTGGAAGGATACCTTGTTATAAAATAGATATTTGAAAATCATTTTCAAAGAAGTAAAGCTATTTCGACAAAATTTTATGAATCTCTAATTGCCATCAATCATACGAAGACATTACGTTGTTGTGTACTAAAACATTTTCTTGAAATACAACGTGGTGATGATGGATTAATATTGAAATTGTTGAGATATAAACATATATCCGTCGGCCACTGTTAAGTAAACAACTTTTTCTTACTCACAGCCGGCCTTTTCATAACACCTCATACCTGTGTTTGGTAATGACTTTTTATTTTCCGTGATGGAATTGTTTGATGCTGAACATTGTACTGTGTCCGTACACATTCACGAAGTATACTAAACCCCAGGTAGAAACGATCTTCGTCTTCAAGTGCTGCCGTAAGTTCATTAAGTGAAGAAAGTTAAGAAAGTGAGCGTGTCCCACTTCTTTAGATTGTTTGCTGCTTCCACCTATTTCCCATTGAGGCGCATAAATTTTGATGTAAGCGAAAAACTGGAAATTTCGTCATACCGCCGCCAGCGGTTACGTTTTCGAAATTACTGCGAGTAAGCTTGTATAACGGTGAAAAAATTCGCCAAAAATTATCTCTCTTGATGCATTTTAAATTGGATCATTTCGGTCATAATTTAAATAATTTACCTCAAATGTCAAGACTATATGTGACTTTACATAAAGCTGGACCAAGTCGGAAGCTGGTCATGTAAGGGAGAAGATCAAGACAGAATTAGTGAGGGCGTTCAAGGCAAACCATATTTTTAATGGCTTGATTGAAATCTGTTTATTATTTTAACATTTTTTAAATTAAATTGAAAGATCTGGAAAATATGCAAGGGTCATGACCGATCAAGGAAGAAGGTTCACTTGTTTATGGTCCGTTTTCGTAGCTGGGGGGTTCATGAATAATTCTTTGAGTTATAGAAGCAAAAAATGAATAAATTCGTGAGTTAATGAGCGCCGGGAACTACTCCGGGTTTCGTTGCTGTTTTGTTAAACATAAACAAGTTGTTTATAGTTCTATGATTCACACAATCTGAAGTATCTTGAATAAACTTATCTTTGAGGTCGGTTGTTATCCACAAATTTCAAATTTGCATAACTAAGAATGTCGATCCAGTTCATTTTATATTATATGAAAACTCAGGTTACAGTTGTCTCAGTCGCTGATTTTGAATGATATATTGGAAACAAAAACTGTACATATTTTGTACTTTTATTACAGTAGTTTCGTTTAGGCAAATCTACACTGAGTTTCTTAGTTCTCGTAGTGAAGACTATCGTTTCTGTGTTGCTCGCATTGTTAGTGAGACTCTGTTCCTCACAACACTCCTTCAAGATTCGGAGAGCATTCGTCATGACGTCAGCAGTAGTGGACATGAACCAACCCATAGCCACCAACGCCACGTCATCCACATAGCCAATGACATGAATCCCCGTCACCTCAAGTATAGAGAATAAGGAGTCAACTCTAACATTCCATAGAAAAAAAGAGAATACCCCTTCCTGTGGGCACCCTCTCGTGACCCTTCCCACATGACCGATCTGAATCCTGATTGCTCTGTTCCTCAACATATTGTTCACTCATCTTACTAACACCGGGCTAACCTCACGCCTTAGCACGATAATTTTTTAGTTCTTCGTACTGAATTCTGTCGAAGGTATCTTCAATGTCCATGAAAGTAGCCAAAGCAATGACTCCTGTATTCAGTTACTCCCCTGCCACTCTCACCAGCTGATGATGTGCAGATTCCGTCGATTTCCGAGCCTGGTAAGCATGCTGGTTTACGTTCAAAGGATAGTCATTCAGTGTTGTAAACTCCAGATAGTCAATCAGACCATCTTATCTATTGTCTTCAACAGAAAGGATGTCAGATTGACCGGCCCTAGCTTTGGTAGAAAGACTACATTTGTTTCTCTCCACTTAACAGGTACGTGCCTTGTTGCAAGGCAGGTTATAAAAATTCTCCGAAGCCACGGTACAATGGTATTTTTGCGCCACTCTAGTGCTCTAGGTTCAAATATTAAAGTTGCCTATAGCCCTCTTCTCTCTCTCTAAAGACATATCCCTTTAGCCACAATTTGGGTTAATTTTGTGGCAATGGTATAAGATACCTCCGAGACGTAACTTTTCGGGAAATTTAGCTCCTGTTCGGTTCTTTGTTGCCTATTTTCTGCAGTCTACTTTAGACTGGGTTCTTGTGACTATCTCTCCAGTTTATTGACTTCTAGATAGTCCCATAATGAGCTCCACGACTCCCTTTTTTAGTCGTAGCAGAGTTCTTTTCAACTCTTTCTTTTTCGCCTTATAATCCTTCCACAACTGTGGTTCATTACTCCGCATAGCGTGGGTAAAGGCTCTTCCCATTCCACCGTGGAGTGGCATCCTGATCGTCAACTGAATCAAATAACCATGCTGCCCGAAATGTGACACTCACAGTTGAAGTCTTTACCTCTAGTTGTAATTCCGCACTCTTATGGTCTTAGGTGTTTTCAGCATATTTTTCTTCAGATTCCTCTCCAACACTTTCTATATGTATACTTTGCGACATCTCTGTTCCGAGGAATACCTTCTGGATCCATATTCCACCACATATTGAATGGCTGTATAATCAGACAACGTTGCCCGATCCATTACCCTCCATCTTGCCATTGCATATAGAGTCACATCAATCACCTCCTTCTGTCTGACATAAACGAAAGTTGGCTCCGTTCCGCTATTAGAAATGTGCAGGTGTCTTCCAATTAGAAATTTGAGTAATGCCCAGAACCAAAACCATTTATACCAAACTACATGTAACTTTTGCATGCCTGGTATTTCATAAATTTTTACAAGAGGAAAACCGAAATATCATTTTTCAAGAAAGGAATCTGTACTTAGCACTACCGAACCGATGCCAGAATTTCTCAATTTTCCATGAGTCACTGTGACTATCTTCAACGTATTTGTAGTGCACATAAGAGAAAGTTTGATGATTTGAGAAAAAATTTATTCAGGGTTAGTAATACACAAAAATTACTCAAGATTTAACAACCAGGTGTAACTGAAAATTACAGTTTCACCTTACATAAGACTTTACTGAGAGGAAAAACTTAAAACTTCACATTGTAACCGAAGCATGCGAATGTGTACAAAACAAATTCCATGGATTGGGTAGTGATATCTCCGGGTACGGTGGCCGTACCTACCTATGCGGATGTGACAAAACCGGCTGTGATCACACTTTGGGGCTCTTCACCTGAAGTGTTGCTCAGTTCGATCGTGTAGCGTGTTTCGCCTCGTATGTAGCGATTTGTAGCTTCCAGCTAAGAAATTTTCAGATTTCCTTCATAGTACCTGGCGGACATTAAGATCGTCTATAGTGATCAGCGATCAGTAATTTAACGAAGACGAGTGAAGAACTGAATTTGCTCTCGGCTAGACGCTTCACATAATTAACGTGCGTGTAACAGGTAAACAAACGATCATTCGGTATCTAAGAATCGCAAAGATTGTTTGCGTTGAATATCTCCTGAGTTCTTTGTTGCACGCAAAAGTGTACTTAAGTCACTGATCGCTTTGGTGAAAACCGTTTGATGGCCAGTTAACCCACAATTGCTGTGGGCTAATAATTGAGTGGTAATCAACGTGTGTTGCAACAATTCATCGGGTCTTGCGCGAGTCTTACAACCGGTTCGTTGGCGGAAGACTTGACTTGTTCATTGTTGTTTGCGTTAACGTTCAAAGTGAAAACTGTGCGAGGTGTGCTAAGACCACTATCCGTTGTGGTTGCTACAGATTTTTTCTTGGCTTGAAAAGTCTGCGAGTACTTCTGGGAAGAATCTACTGCTAGGATTGTGGTAAATAGGTGGATAATATAAGTTAAAGTGGAAGGTGTTCAGATTGATCATTACTGTGACGAAATGAGTGCTATTTATGTAACTGGAGTCAAGTGATTATAAATGCAAATGAGTTCGATGTTTCGTTTCGTGGGCAGACTGTTATGTTTAGTGAATGAGGTTGATTTGTATGAAATTTTTAAATTCATTTTAAATTATGAAATCGATGAATATTCCTTATAAGTGGGCACCGCACATATCGAGAATTGGCTGCATAACATCGGCCGTGTTCTTGATCACCACGCTTTCGATACCCGGAAATTACAGGCCGGAATAAATCAGAAACAGGAAACTCCATAAACTTTTTATTGATGTTGGTTTCTATAGAACTTTCACAATTAAGAATGAATTCTGAGTTAACTATTTGTCGGATTTATTTTTTTTTTCAAAAATACTTCCTTTTATGGGGTTTTCTTTTAACTGACTGAGAGGAGATTCTGATCTGATATTGATGTCAGTTACCTACATGGCAATGGCCTCAGAGGTTTTTCTGAGATCTGTTAATTTTTCTATTTTCGGTTTATAACGAGATGAAGCAGTGTAAAAACAGACAACCGATCCTCGGATGGAACGAAATTATATCCCTTCAATTATTGTAAAAGGTGTAAATTTGCTTCGGCAGTGGTACAAGAAATCTTTGTTCAGAATTTTTTACTTCGGAATTTTCTTTTTATTGAAGATAGTGAAAATGAATGATTACTTTCCCAGGGAGAAGGGTCATTGCCCTTACTAACAACAAAAGTCTTTTTCAACTTTCTAGAGAATATTATTAGTTAGTGAAGATACATACATCAGATATATAAATATAATTTTGTGTCTAAAATTTTGTCAAATTTATTGCAAATGCTCTCATTAAAAACCGTAAATGTGTTACACTATTATTAGTCTGAATGTAAGATTTATTTGAATGAGAAATTAACCTGACAAATGTTGCAAGTGAGCCACAATTTTATTGGCATGAGATTACTGTGCAACATCCTAGTGGCTTTGCAAGTACAATTCTCGTCAGTAGAAAATGCTTGAACCACTGGTACCCAGATATATCACCCCGCCCCGTGCACGATTTGATCCTACGCCAACAGAGGAGAAAACTTGCAGACGTGCAATTAAAAAGCTAAATATTAAATCACATCGAGTGGGGTATTAAATTAAAGGTATATAAAAGAAAAACTCAAACTTATCTGCCGACAATTTAACGCAGGTGTAATTGAATTCGATATATTAAATTTGGAAAGAGATGTAAAGGTAGGGCCGCAGCCAGGGATGGGCGTGTCAGGGCAAAGCCCGTCTTGTAAGCATTTTCGTTATTATTTTCGCAATTTATGCGGTTTTCGCTTTCCTAATAAATTACTTTTCTCCCAGGAGCTGGATGCCCATCTTGAAAATAATTATCTAAATTAATTATTTGATTCGAAATAAATGTTGATGCAGTATAAGTCAAATCAACAATATTGGAAATAATGCTGATTTATTAAATTAGCAAAAATTCAAACCACTTTTGAACCTAGTTGACACATATGATTTATCTGTTGTTAATTTTGACTCAAACCATTTCTAACACGACTTATCTTCGTTCCTAGATTTGTTCGTGGGGAAATAGTATGAGCCCAGTTTCCATTTTCAGCTGAAAATTTGTTTCCTGCTTTTCACGACATGTCCTTATTTTCTTCATCTGCCTGAAGTCCCACAGTTTCTATTGTACTGTGATTGGAATTAAATATTTTCACTAACATCTGTGTACGTCCAACCCGATTTTATTCCTACTACCATTAGGTTCGTTTATGATTTGTTCCTAATAAAAGGTCGCGAGTTTTGCACCCGAACTGTCCTTAGTTCACCGTTAGGATGAAAGAACTGATATTACTTTGAAATTGGGCCTATATCAGGAGGAAATGTTTTTGCACTCATGGCGTATGACATGAATTTCGTATTCTGCACAACACCGCCAATCGAGAAGTCGTCCATTCTAAGAGATCTTATTTTAACTCTTTTCTTAGCAACAAATTTCCTCGTAGGTAATTCTTCAACGACAGCATAAATTTGGATCTCCTAAATCAGACTTTTATTGGTTATAATTTCAACTACCATCCTAACCAAGACTGTCTTCTTTCCTTTTTCCTCTCATATGACATTTCTTGCTGTTTCTTTTTGTTGCAATAAGTTACACTAATGTCTACAATGGACCAGTCTGGATTTCGCCCAAAATATAGCTTTACCATTGTTTTGATAAGGGTATCCGATGACATTCACATTCACATAGCGCTTGATACTGACAAATTCATATGACTTACTTTCCTAGATTTCCCTAAAGCCCTGGGTAAAGTAAATCACAGTGCTCTCCTAAGTAAACTTTTCCATAAGTTCAACATTTCGGGTCCAGCATCCATACTTCTTCTTCGCACAGGTAACAAAAAGCTTCCCTTGAGAAAAGGTCCTTAGACTTTAGAATAAATGAAGACGAGGAGAACTTTTCAAAAAATAGTCGCATATATTAAATAAATGAAGATAAATTGTACATTTCAATTACATTTAGAATAATTTAGTAATTTTGGTATTGAACAATTTTGTAAAACAAGCAAGTTTCCTTTTAAAATAGAAAAACCAATGTTATATGAAAATAAGGCAGTCTTAATAAGGCAACACAGCAAGCAATTTCCCATCTTTTTATTTCCTATTTCTACTGTGAATTGTAAAGTCTCATCTAACTCCTTCCTCGCTCCGTTCCCGTCCAAATACATAAAATATCATCAACATATTCCGTCAAAAATAAGATGTGTTTCTGAATTCTAGTCTTCCATGAGTAAATAGGTAAATATATTATCCAGATAGTTTTGAAAAACTCGCCTTGTTGTTTTTAAGTAGAATCGATTTCACTTTTTTAATGCCCAAAAAAAAACATAAAATAATTACATGTTAATATTTCACAATATTCACTCATATTATATTTTGGTTTTATATAGAAATATTTGAAGTCGATTTTAAAAAATATTGATGTTTTCTCTACCATGTTTTCGTGCCAAAATTTTGACTTCAGACTCGAAATCAGTGACCTCATAAACCTATGTAGGCGTATGTTTATAACGATTGCAAAATCTTTTGGAATCACTGATATTTCCGACCGCCATATTTGATCCGCCATTTTGAATTCTTAAAAAATAATATCAAATTCGTAAATAGTGACCCAAAAACCTATATATTCACCATTTTGCGAACATTTCGTTAACATTTAGAAAATTTTATCCACCATTTTGATTCCAAAAAATTTACCTCAAAAGTCGAAATCAGCCACCCCGAAAATCTATATAATACGTATTTTTATAATAAAAAGAGAAGTTTTATTTGATAAATAAAAAATTAAAACTTTCATAGGGCAGCTCTCTCAAGGGGTTGCCCAATTCAATTTCTGCCTGGATATTTTAGTTTTACTAAAGTACTGTGTACCAAATTTTATCCATCTAGTTCGAAGCATACTCGTTTTAGAAGAAAAAAAAACGATTTTTGATTTGATATAATTGGAGTTTTCATATGGCAAGTTGCCCAAAATGGCCCATCTTCGAACTAGATCTTTCCATTTTAATAAGGTATCTATGTACCAAATTTCAAATCTCTAGCTCAAAGTGTTGTCGAGATAACGAGGACGGACAGATGGATATCTATTACACGATTTCTATTCTTCTTCTATTAATGGCAATATAGTTTATTTCTGTGTATCATGTAGGGTATAAAAATGTAATTTTTAACATTTGAAAATATTGGGTGTCATCCTAAAGATGATGTCACACGGTGCAGGTCTTCAATAATTTATGGAAAAATTTCAAATAAAATTAACCTTTATTATTAACATTTGCTTATTGCTAAGGAAATGTTAATACTAATAAGAGCTTCGAAATGCATGACTATATGATATAATTGCATAATTCTTGTAAAACAAACCAGAATTCTTAATTATGAGGTATGATACTATAAATAAATAAACAATAGATTTCATGCTCCTTGAAGTGTGTGCTACTTTCCTTATTTTAATAATTTTTTGTAACATAATTTGTGTGATGACTGTAAAGTGTATCTTTAAATATTGAGGCCAATAAAAACATTTCTTATCTAACTATAATAAATAGTTCCGCAAATCTTGTGAACAACGATGGAAGGAATTTCTTGCACCGCTATAAAAAATGAATTATTTCGTTGAAGAATTTGAAAAATCCGATATAATGTCTTAAAAGGTAGTAAAAGCTTCAGTGGAGTATAATTTACTAATTAATCACCATCCAAAATCCACACCAAATTTATAAAATTTGAAAAGTTCCTCAAATGTATGGAAATTATTCAGATAATACTTTATCTGTTTGAACGGATATTAATGTGAGGTATTGTTATTTTAATCTGCAGTCGTTTGCATATTATTATTGCATATATTATTGGTTTATTTAAAAAAAAGTATATCTATCTCTGTATTTAAGTAGTTTTTCCGCCCGATAAATTTTTAATTTTTAAACACATATGAAAATCACCTGCAATTTTTTTCGCCTTCAGTGGTATAAAACAAGGAAAGAATAGAATCATTTATAAGGCCTTTTTGAGATGCAATAAATTAATTTAATGCGAAGGTATTAAAATGTAAATCATAAATAAATACAAGATGGAAACACTTGGTTGACGTAGAAATTTATAAAATTTAATTTAATTACACATAATAAAATTTAATTGATTCGACATTTTTCGTTTTTCGATAAAATGTAGAGCGACGTTTTCGGTTACACAAATAACCTTAAATTGTCGCATCTGTTTGAGTCTGACCAACGCTACGCGACTTGCCTTTGTTCAGAGAAGGGAATTTAGTTCTAATATATTAATATATTATTTATTTATATATATAATCTCTTTATTAATATAATAAATATAAAAGAAGAAAGGGCACAAAACTAGTTAACCTATAAAAGTACATAAAACTCCATAAGAAATGGCACACAATTATGAAAAAATTCAATGTAAAAAAGTATATGAAAAAAAATGATACAAAACTTGTCTAGAAGATATTCTATATAAGACAATATCTACAAAAACATGACACAAAAGTAGTTATTGTATAGTATCTACAAATAATTTAAAAAAAACGTTTATCCAAATCTTCAAATAATAGGAAATCAATAAAAAACTTTCACTTAAAAAAATTACCAAATAGCAATTGATTTTTCCCATTATGTAGGTAGAGGCTTCATGAAGAACCTATAATAGGCCCTTCCTTCCCGCGGTACATGTCACAATTCCAAAACAGTGAGAAGCCCTATTTAATCGAGTCGCAAACCCTTCTTCAATCTGTAACAAAGTGGAACTTCAGACCACTTGAGTGTGTGTGCAGTGGTGTTTAGTGTGCTGATGCTCACTTTCTACCCTTAACAAGTAAAAATGAATTGTGGACATAGCCACTGTAGTTAAGGTTATTGCAGTTTGAGTGCCACATCCGAGTATTTGTAATTAGATAAATAACTGTAGATCATTTGAGTTTGACTTTTGATATATGTATTAGGAAACACATCCTAATTCACTCCAAGGCGGGCACACCATGTTTTGCCCCAAATCTTTTCAGTGGTCTGATACCCAAGAAAACATCCAGGATCTTCTGCGTTGTAACACAAAAGTGTGCACCATCTCAACCGCAGCGTCACTGGTCGATGGTTGATAGGTGTACCCTTTTCTGCGACGATTGGACTATGTTGTGAGACGCTAATTACGTCTCCAAGAACTGTAACTTGGCCCGATGGTGCTGTAAAATCCCAAGCGTCCCTGAACACCAGGTGCACTAATTCTGCATTGGCGCCGATTCGAGCTCCGACAAACTGTAGATCCCTTATGTCTTTACAGAAGCTCCTTCAAATTTTTCTCTTGAATCTTCTCAGTACTCTATTATAACTGATAAAAACCGTTCTATATTCCTCTCGCTCATCTGAGAGTTTGGATTTGTTAACACATTGACTGCCGCAATTAGCATAAAAGCTTTCATGAGAAAATTCTTTACTAAAATGCCTTTGACGTGAGAGAGCTTTTAAATGTCGGTCGCCAGTGACCAACACGGCTGTCAACATGTTAAAGAGTTTTCTGATCTCCGTACGCTTTTTACCAAGCTCTTTGCTCCACAGGGGCGCTTTCCTATTAGTAGTTCTCTGTGCCACAAGACTGCTTGCTTCACTTGAGAAAGCTTATTAATCAGTTCATGTATTAGCAGTGAGTGATTACCCTCCTTTTATGAAGGTAGCTGCAGGAAGTATCTTTATGTTCCCTATAGAACTGGTGTGATCTAGTGGACTGTTTAAGGTATTGTTAATGGAACAATTACTTTTCAAAAATAATCCCCATTATATTTAGAACTTTTAAAATATTTTCCCAAGGAGTACGAAAGGAGACTGCCGCTCTCGGGAGCATTTTTCATGGATATTTTCAAAATTTAGATTACACTAGAAAAACAACGAACACCATAACTAATAGGGTTCAATGTTTCTGATTTGCGGATTGTTAAAGTTATAAAGTGATAATAAATAAAAATCTGAGCACCATATTTATCTTGAATCTAAGAAAATAGTGAATACGTGAAGGAGTTTAAATTGAAGACGGCGTCGGTAGAAGTACTGAAAACTCCAGCTGCTATAAAATTTTACTTAATTAGATGCAAATTAACATTCTTTGGATCTCTTTGCATTAAGAATAATATAATTGCTCTAAGAAAATGGAATTTACTGCATTTTTTGAGAATAATTGCAATCTTTTCATTTTTCAGATTACAAAACACTCGTATCTCTGGTTAAATTGTATGCAATTTTCTTATTCGACTCAGAAATTCTAGACCAAGAAGAAAACATGTGCATTCCGTTGCAAACGGTACAATGCACTAAAATTACATAACACTGGTAAATTGCATGCCATGCTCGAAGGTATCAGAAAACTACTTGCAAGTAATTAGAATTGTAATCACGCAACTTTGAGAAATGCTAAAATTGTGTAAAATTGGTGCTTGTCCAAATGGAACTCTTGGATTACATTTGAGTCGAGCACCTTGGGATCCTTATCCATGGGTAAGTGGTGTTCAGGAGGGCTCTAGTGCGTATCAGGCAGGAGTTAGAACTGGAGACACTGTATTGGAATTAAATGGATCCGATATACTTGGCCAGAAAATTTCAGAGTTGGCTACAAAAATTCGTAGTCATTGGGAGAGTGGCGGAAACTATGTTAGTTTTTTGATTTGGAGGAGTAAAAATGATCAAAGCGTGAGTATTTATATGCATTTTATTAATATATTGTTATTGCATGGTGTTTGATGTAATCAAGAGTTTTAATTTAAAATGTTTGCTTAGCATAAAACCGCATATTAGAAATGCCTTTTAGAGCACACAAATTTATTGCAGCATTAAAAAAATTTTTAAGAACCTCTTACGATACTTTTCTACATGAGGAAACAACGCCCACTCTTAATTGTTTTGTTAGGGATTCATTTGGCTGGTCTGATGATATGGTTTATGACGCTTTGTTGCGTCACAATTTTATGAGATATACGCCAAAGTTATATGGAGGTAACCTTTATAGATGGTAGAATGTACTTAGGTAGTATCTGAATGTAAACAGGCGTGTGTTTATTCAAAAATTGAGTGCGAGGGCCGTTTAAAAATAGAACGGAAATTTGAAGAAATATTTGCGAAAATATGACGTATTTCTGACTTTAGAATTAAGGAAAGGCTGATTTTATTGCGGATGAAAAAGCGTGTTCTCATTTGAAGTAATTAAAACCTCAGGGCCGACTAACATGTAATCAATCTATTTATGGGAGCAATACCTGGAAATAACCTACACGTCTTTCCAAATTCTACGCAATTGTATTTTTTTAAGGTATTGACTAAGCTCAGGAGATAACCCTATGATGCACCTAGCACAGTTTAGGTGGAGGTAAGTTAGGAAAGAGGAAGATTGGTTAATTATAACCTGAAGAATATTGCAAAGTGAGCCAACATTTTTTTACATGAAATTATTACTGTATAACACAATTCCTGTGGCTTCGCAAGTACAACTTTCGTCAATAGAAATTGCCTCAATCACTTCACTGCTACTCCCAAATATATCTTGGCACTCCCTGTGCAGGATTTGATCCCATGCCAGCATAGGAGAAAATCTGCAGACGTGCGCCTCAGCCCACTCAGCCACCGGTGTGGGTGCGCGCAAGCATGTAATAAATGTTTTAGATAGAAAAGAAGTCGTAATAGTAAGACACTCTCATCAACTAGTGGAGTAAGAGGAAGAAGAAGTTAGAGGAAAAATGTAAAATTACACAAAATCCAAAACGGTGGAAAGGCTTTGCGAAAAAAAGTTATTTATTACCCAATTCCGACAATTGGAATTTGTAATTATTTCTTAGGATTCAATAAGGCAAATAATACTTATCGATTTTGGTCAAAACTGATAGCATACCTGAAAACTTTCAGGACGTGGATATCATTTCTTTGAAATGTGTGAATGCGTAACGCGGAGATGGGTAAATGTGGTTTGGCTCATCGCTAAGAAGTTCACCTTCCGCGCTAGAAAAGAAACGCATTTATATAAAATCCATGTTTGCAGCGTATATGCTAATAAATATATATTGTAACTATTATAACCCTGCCTTAAAAGATGGATAGGTTCAGATCGTTGACTTAAGGTTAAGCTTAATTTTTAATAGTTAATTGTTTATTTTATGATTCTGCGTATTGTCATACCACAAATGCTAAATGGCAGGAAAACGAGTAAAATACTAGAACGAAAAAATCAGGCAATTCTAGCAAAAAATACACACATAAATCGATTTTTTGTAATGGTGTTATCAACCTAGCCGCAACACTTCCCCTTAAACCACTTCAATATCCTTTTTTAAGGATGAGAATTTTTTTTTGTTCCTGCTATTTACAATTCAAAGGAGCAACCATTAAACTAATATAAAACATCAGAAAAAGACCAAAATGTTTGTGAAGCAAAAACGAAGTTTATATTTATAACTTACGCAATTTCCGGAAAAATCTCCCATATACAGAGAATTATAAAAATGCGTAGGATGTGCACCGATCGATT
>QYTT01084416.1:43854-56517 GCA_006980735.1 Dasypogon diadema
AAATGTGTGAATGCGTAACGCGGAGATGGGTAAATGTGGTTTGGCTCATCGCTAAGAAGTTCACCTTCCGCGCTAGAAAAGAAACGCAATTTATATAAAATCCATGTTTGCAGCGTATATGCTAATAAATATATATTGTAACTATTATAACCCTGCCTGAAAAAACCTGGCAGAAAAACAAGTAAAATACTATAACGAAAAAATCAGGCAATTCTAACAAAAGATACACACATAAATCGATTTTTTGTAATGGTGTTATCAACCTAGCCGCAACACTTCCCCTTAAACCACTTCAATATCCTTTTTTAAGGATGAGAATTTTTTTTTGTTCCTGCTATTTACAATTCAAAGGAGCAACCATTAAACTAATATAAAACATCAGAAAAAGACCAAAATGTTTGTGAAGCAAAAACGAAGTTTATATTTATAACTTACGCAATTTCCGGAAAAATCTCCCATATACAGAGAATTATAAAAATGCGTAGGATGTGCACCGATCGATTTCTTCAAGTATCCTGAGCAACCCATAATAAGCGTGGCTTATTTGGAGACTCTTCATTGAAAATGCTTTTTCCTTCAAAATTGTCACCGAAAATTGTTCGTTCATGGGAAATACATTTTCAGTAAATGAATCCTTTCAATTATGTCACAGGAACGATTCAAATATATTGACATTAATTATCGCAAATTCGCAAATTATCAAATTAACTTCTTATTTTCCACGAATTTTTCCTTTATTGCGCAAACAATTTTCTTTTTTTCCCTCAGTAATTAACTCCACCGACCCACTAATAAACTTCCTGAAATTTTATATTTGGATACTATATCGTGCCCCGAGAACATTAATTTACCTTTAAGCAGGATTCAGGTATTTTGTAGATTTCAGAGAAGTCAAAAATAAATTTGATAAATTGGATTCCCATTATATTACAGGATGTTTTCGAAATTCAATCCTCCGGCTTATTATAATAAAATATTTTCGATTTTTTTAGATCGTTGGCTATATATGTATATATATATACCAATTATCAGGATTTTAAACAATATAAGTGGCAGCATCCATAATGGAAGTAGTTGTGTTCTCGTTTCCAAAGTAATTCTTAAAAAATCCTGAAAATCCTGGCGGAATTATAGATTTATGTTGTTCTCCCTCACGCTAATTTCTTGTTCTTTATGTCGCGACCAATTCTACTTAAAATGTTTTCTATCTAATTATTTACTTTTCAGATATTTATTCTACTGGGATGTATCATTATATCATCCAATGAGTATTGAATCTCTGTTATGTTTGCAATATCAAAAGTTTGATGATATAGAGGTTCAGGTCTATGGCTAAAGTTCTCATAATTTTATATAATATCCACGATTTATTTTGAAACGAAACAGCATACTTTTCTTGTAATTAATTAGAGTTATTAATTTCCGGCTAGCTTTATTGGCCCGATTACCGTTTCATATATAACAAATTGCTACTTCTTTCAGATTCCTCTACTGCGCTTTCACTTTTGTGTAGTAATTCATTTAGTCCAAAGATTATTCCCTTATTTATTTTTATTTCGTGTTATTTGTATTATTTTGAAGATATTTGGAAACATCATTAATATCTGATGGACTCAATATCTAATAAGATATTTTTTCTCATAAGTTATTTGAATATTAACTTTAATATATTAATCTGAACATTTCAACTTAAATTCATTTATCATCCCTGCCAGTCTCTTGTATGATGGGTTTAAGTGATCCAATCATGCGTGCTCGATTATTATCAGTGGCATTACTACGAAATTCAGCAACTGATTCAAATACAGGCTCAAAATGTAGATTGCTATCGTTAAGAAAGCAATTCACAGGATGAGAGATAAGATGGCATTATTGAAAAATAGGAAAAGAGTAGAAGACAATGCACAACCCTGCGGTACATAGAAATTGATGCTATAAGACCACGTAAAGTAACGCAGATGGAGTAATCGAAAATCAAGTTAACTCCAATCCAAGTTGGAAGGAGTTGGTCCAGACCAAATGCTGGAAGTTTGGTTAAAAGAGCAGAGTGCCAACCCCTGTCGAAGGCCTTCCGAACTCGTCAAAATTATGGAAACAGTGATGCTAGTTACTAAGGACTCTGTCCGCAAAGTTTGACTTGTTCGAGTTAGAATAGGGAAAATGACAGAAATATTGGAAGAAATGAAAATTATTGGAGAGGCGGGCATTTAAATAATTTGCTATGCAGATGACGTGGCGTTGGAAACGAGGGAGCAGTTCATGTCCACTACCACTCTCCGAATAGTGGAAGGGTGGTGTATGGAACGGAGTAATGCTATAACGAGCAGGACAGAAGATATCGATCAATCATTTCCGTTGTTTCTTAAGGTTCGTCAACGCTGTCTTTACTCAACTCTGTAATTAAATTACGGTAGTTGTCTTTGATAATAATTTTGACACTTAAGTAGATTTTTTTCATATTTAAAACGACGAAAGGGTGACTAATTGTAAGTCTAGAGAAGGTATAACAAATATATAGCATTGCGTAGGATAAAGAAGAAGAGTTGGCTTGGCCGCATAGACATAAAATTTATTTTACATTGCTGAGAGCGAACCGCACTTGAAGTTATATAATTAGTTATTTTGTTTGCACATCCAGCTCCTTACTAATTATGGCTTGCTGCCGGGTATACACTTTAGGGAAGATGATAATAGTTCTTAATAGTTCTTACGGTCCCAAAGGACAATAGTTGCTATTTTTATATATTTTAGAGGAGTGTTTTCAAATATGTATTTTCCTCTTTATCAACACTGCAAAAAGTTTACTCTTCTCAACGGAGCATTCCGATTTTATGTTTTTTTTTAGAAATAAGTCGAGTAGAAGTACATTATTCTCTCTAGCTCGTCATCTCTTAATATACATATTATCTTCTTACAGGCTATAAATCAGCAATCTCTCCAGAAATTTGCAACTTGCCTGCAGAATATCGCCCAATTACTGGAGTGTCCTATTTGCCTCGAGGTATGTCTGCAAGTTGGTAATCATATTATGGTTTACTTCATGATTGTAGATGCTTGGATAACATGATGGTGTCTCTCTGGACGATGTAAGTTTCTCAAGCGAGACGACAACGCCAGAGAGCAGCACTATGGATTTGTCCCTAAATAACTTAGTGGACAAATTCATTACCATTCTGCCATCATAAAGCACACATCCCCTCTAATATCTAGCACCAGCATCCCAGCCATATGAATATATGAAAACTGTTTGCCTTACGTCCTTCAGGATGTGTTATCTGAGAAGTGCTAGAGGTTATGAGGGGAGAATGTTAAATAACATCAAGATAACCAAACCGAAAATGATACAATTCCCCCGATAATAGGTAGTTAAACCACCGGGATGGCAGTGTTGTAATGGTCACGTTCTGTGCAATAGTTGTCGAGGTCGTACAGTCAAATGCCCTATCTGCCGGGTCACGTTGGGACCAAGGGGTAGATGTCTTCTATCCGATAAACTGTTTACTTTGTTAGCAGAAACTTTTCCATGCGATGGTGAGCCACTCATAGCTCGTTTGTTCGACATGTTTTTGACTTTCCCTATTAATTTTGTATTTTCAGATAAAAAACAAGATGACACCGGCCGCTGTTCAGACCGAAGGGCGAGCGCTCCCGCAAAGATAACGAGCCCCAAAAGTCAAGCAGACGAAAAACAAATTATAAGTATTAAAGTAGACTTTAAATCACCACAACAGGCAACACAGCCTGTCCAGCATAAAAATTATCAGTGCCCCACGGGGAAATCATGTGCGGGCCAAGGAGATGACGAGACTAGCAAAATGCTAAACCAGTGGGATGTCTTGACCCACTTGCGCCGGGCCCACCACCTTTCTGTGGTGCAGTACTATGGCACGTATGGAGAGCAAATACAGGTTGAGTTCATGAATAAATCCATTCCGTGCATTTCTATTGCCTCTGTCCGATTGCCACCGAATGCATCCTTGACACCTCAGAATGTTTCCGCAATTCCACTAAATCCCACACAAGTGATGCCAGGTGGTTTATTCAAACCCTCAACTGGTCTGGAAAAAATGCAGGGCGTCGAGTTATTCTTTGTAGCTCGGGTTCCAATTGGGAATGGAAGTGCAGTACCTGCTGGCAGTGAAAGATGTGCAATTTTCATTTGGTATTGTGGCAACGAATGCAATGTGAAAAAATTTCGAGCTGTGATCGAATGCAAGCGTTCTGCAACTAAATGGACAGGTTGCATTCACCCCCTGACGATGAGCTGGGACTCAGTGCAACGCCGGAGGGAATATCTTCAATTGAAATTTGATGTTTCAGATTTTCTTCATATTGTGATAAAAATTAAATAAATACAAATTTTTGACATCACTCATGTCTACAGCAGCCATTCCCTTTCTGCACGGCTCTCCTATTACCAATTAATAGGAGTTCCACTTTTTTAGGTATCAAAGGAAGCGCATAGACAACAGGAAGCCGAAGCAACTATTGTGCAGACATGTGATCCGAGGGTATTGATTTTAGGGGAAGTTTCCGCAGACATTTTCACAAAATGAATATTGAATGTGGCTTACAGTGTTAATATTTAATTTGGAAAAATATGGAGGGATTTTTGGATTTTTGTTATGATAAAAGTTTGCAGAGAAATTTTTGTGTGATCAATACAATTAAATGGAAAGGTTTGTACATGTTTACTAATGGAATTGGCATATGAAAGCTTTTAGTAGCTATCTTTCACTGTTTTGTAACTTATAGGTATAGTGTATCTTATGAAGTGTGGTATGTACCCTTAGATAAATATAAATATTAATTTAGATACAAATAGTCCTGGTTGTTCGCACGAAAAACAACAGTTAGAGTGCGTAGATTTAAAGTATTCAAAAGACATAAGCTTGAAATTTGTGGCAGTCCCCCAAGAATACGTAAATCTTTATTTAGGTAAATAATTTCAAAGTTGGATGTCATGTAGAACGATGTTGATGATGGAAGAAGTCGGTACCGGTGCGCTCCAACATATGCCAATCGAATCTATGAGGTGTTCTGAGCAACGTTTGCTCTCCTCGTAGTACTAACATAAATTGAAATTCAAAGAACACAAGTCAAAATCCAAAAACGTAGAATCAAAATGAAGAAAGCCACCAGGTGAAAATCACTAAGACACGTTCGCTACAAATCACCTCCAAATTGGAAATATTTAAATGTATGACTCCAGTCACAAAATTGTCAATCTCCTATTAGTGCTAATATCTTCTGAACGGCTGAAGATATTAACGTGTTTTTTTTTTGTTTTTGAAAGGCCTTTGAAGAGTACAACTTTTTTTGATAAACAAAAACACAGAACGAAGGATAAAATTTTAAATTTTAGAAAGTTGGACAGTGTATCTACTTCTCACAATTGCGGATGGATTAGGGAGTATTAGATACCTACAGTATTTTAAAAAGACGAAAGATGTTCAATTTAAAAAATAAGGTAATGGAGTGATTTTAGAGGGGGGGTTCTCAGAACAAATGTTGATCAGGATACCCTACAGAATTGATTGGCATATTTTGGAATACACCACATACATATTGCATATTTTCGCTTGAAGAAAGATAACTTAATAGTAGTAAGGTAAGTTTGTGAAGTGAAATATCTAGATCGAAGATAGCAAGTCAGGAAAATTTTGTAACGAAATTCAAAGTGAAACGCTAATGAAATAGTCGGCCGATCAACAACATTAAGCAGTAAATGCCGTGGTTAAGAGGAGGAAATGTTGGGTTGAAAATTTATCATTATTATTAGCACTTTTCAATGTACAGTTCTCTAAATATTTATAATGTTATTTAGTGCATTAGATCAATCCGAGGCTAGATTAACTACCCTAAAATTTATGATTCAAAATAACTCACCAATACACAATAAAAATAACAAAAGAAACTTATAATAATATGTTATATAAAAAGAAAATAGAAATTATAGCTAGGAAATCTTATTAACAAATTGATATAAGAAAAGGCGAGATATGATCGAATCTTCGAAGACCAAAAATAAAACAGATGCAATCTTTAAATGCCACCTCAATCTTTCGAGCAAATAGTCAGTCAAATACAGCGCTTCCAAAAATGAAGCAAGGCATACTTAATAAAAGTCTTAAGTAAGTTTAATTTGGTACTAGTCGGCAATAAACGTGCAGAAAGCTTTAATCTGGGTAGAGCCACATACACTCTAGTAACTATTGTCTTAGCATGGTGACAACATTTCATTCTATTATTAAGGACAATGCCAAGGATCCTAAATATAAAACATGTCTATTTCGAATTATAGAGGAAACACCAGCAATATTCAGGACTGATTTATATAATTTGGTACACTGCGATTTAAAAGGTTACTGTGTTACGAAACGATCAGTTATATATTCTTTCAAGGTCATCATTAACGTGCATAATACAATTTAACGTAGATCAATAAGGCCTATATATGTAAATTAACCTAACAAAGTGCCAGGTATTCATCTTTTAGGAATACCACACTTCGTTGATAAAGGACTATGGAGGTCATTTACCATATTTACCTGCTGATAAGGATCCGAGAGGTACTCTTTAATTAATGCTGCAATTAGAAGACTAAACATACGATCAATGGCGCGCTTTTGCAGAAGGCTATTGTGATCCACACTGCCAAACATTTTGAAAAAGAAAATCAAGAAGAACCAAGGCACTGAACAAACCATCATTCAAAGAAGCACGCAGATCCGAAGATACCTTAAAAACAGAGGTTTCACAGCTTTAACCGAGCCGAAAACCAGATTACCAAAGAGTCATTATCTGTTTATCTTGAAAATTTGTTTGCAGACTCTTTTTGAAAGCTTTAGTTTTTAGGAGTTTATTTAATCATTAGAACTACAACCAAAAATATGTCAACAAAACTAATTTTAAAATAATATAAATAAACAAAGCTTTTAAAAGCGACACTTTTATAAGTAATTTTTTATTAACCTTATAATTTTTTAAATTTACCTATATTATTAAAACTAAAAGCATTGAGCGCGAAGAGGTGCTGTAGAAATTTTTCACGGACGGAAAAAGTGAATTAATAAAAACATTGTAATCTGATGGTATGAGATTCTATACATTATGTATCCATGACTCGTTCATTTTTAGTAGTAAAATTAACACAGTACTCTATAGACTGTTGCGGTCTTTTTGAGCTCATAATCCCGTTGTTCAATAGAACGCAGCGCTAATATTTATATATCCACAAAATTTCACAAACTTTTCTTTTCTCGATATGGAAAAGATACTTAATAACCTTTAGTGCCGCCATCTTTGTGTGAATAGGGATAAGTAGTGAATTGATTTATGCACGTGGTGAAGCTTTTTGATCATGATCTTTAAAACAGAGAACATAAATAGATTCATTTCTCGTCAGAATATCTCTCACTCTTTGGATTTTAATGCCATGCGACAAACTTTTTTCTTTCCTACATAATATTATATACTCCTCCTATGTAAATGTATGACTTTCAGAAAATGTAGTGTACTTGTTGCTTTTGTCACAAAAGCTCTGATGTATAATACTTTATTTGCTGCAAAAAACACGCATTTATTAAATGAATTTTTTGGTAGAAGTATGGAAAAATGTTTTCATTAACTGCACTCATGTCGCGTCGCTTTGCATGTGAAGTGTGAATAGCTGCACTTCTAATTTTAGAGTAATTGTAAGATGCATGGATTTTTTGTCAATTAATTGGAAGAATTAAAACTACCAAAGCTTGAGAGTATCTAAGTATTAGTTGAACCGTTGAACGGATATTATACAGCACTTCGATGTTTTGCAATTATTTTGCCTTTGCTTGATTTAACTACTCCTCGTGTTCATTTGTGTACTTTGCGACCTCTGATTTCCGAGAACGTGACGAGTAGAAGTCATTGCAATTCTAGATTCTAGAGTTTTTCTTTGTGCCACCAGTGTGAAACGTTCCTCCTGTTCTTATTTGACTTGCATCAATTTTGAAAAACATTTGATTTAAAAGTAGTTGCTTTGTCTGGAAGCTAAACAGCGTAAACGTCTGAGCGCGCTGTGATAACCTCTGAGTAAGTATTTTCCTTTAGTGTGTCTCCCGTAATAAAACGCTTACCAAATTGGCATTTTTTCGCTCTTTTATTGATATATCCATAACCTTAAAATTTTATGAGAAAATAATGCCAATTTGGCGCCAAGAATTCATGAGGGCTGCTTGGATCATTCTTCTACGGAGTACTAACTTAGGTATATATACCTTCGAAATTTTTATGCGTTTCGTCTGGTGCACAATCAAAGTCGGCAGATATTTTTGTTATTCAAAATGTGCATTCTGCCTTGAAATTTATAATGAATTAAGTATACAACAAATTTAAGGAGTTTATAAAATATAAATTACAGTAAAAATTAGATATACTACATCACTGTTAATCGCTCAGCTCTTGTGCATACCGCAAAAGCAAAAAACGTATAAGAGCCTTTTTTTGCAATTCACAAATGTGTACTAACAAAATTGTGATAAATTTATTTTCGTAAATAAAATTTTAAAAAAAATAATGTTTTAACCGACTTTTGTATGATAGGGCTTTTAAATGAAGAATTTTCTAAGAAAATTATCTATCAAAAGGAAAAAATTCTCCTATTGCGAAAAACTAAAAATAATAAAATAAATGTTCCTTCCTCGATTTTCATGCCGGGTGCTCGACTAGTGGCTTGATGATGTCTCTTACCGAACGTTGGCAGGAACGCCTCCATAATTTCGGAAAGTATGGAGCTTAATATCTCCAAGACTTTTGACATGTTCTGACACTCTGCCGTTTTACCCAAACTTCCATAATTTGGTGTGGACCAATCTCTTATCATTTGGATAGCAAGTTTCCTTTCAGACTGGTTCATTTTTTTTTACTTTAGACGGAGGTGATAATATCAATGGCGGTGTACTGAAAGGTTTTGCATTCTGTCACACTTTTTTCCTACTTTTCATTAATGACCTCTTATCTCTCGCTTCCAAACTAACTCCTTTGCTTTGCTGATGATAGCATCCTTGATTTTGTGTACTCATTTCAATCAGGCATTAACACTCGTGGTAATGCCAGTGATAGTAATCAGTGACGCATAATTGGATCGATTAACAAGGATATTGAGAGAAACGTCGCCTGGAGCAGAACGAATCGTGTCGAATTTAACGCATCCAAAACTCAAAACTGTTTGTTCTCTCTCGAGTGACCCCCAAATCCCCATCATTCCTCTTTGTCAACGGGGTGAGCATTTCAAACTTTCCAAACTTGAACATCCTAAGGTTTAGGTATCCAAAAATCTCAGTTGGACGGATCACATCTTTGCTATTGCTATTGAAATGTCTGGGCTTTTTGCAGCTATGCAAAAAAAAGACTTCATAACATTTGACCTAGCGCTCATTTGCAAAACATATATCAGGCTTGTGCTTAAATGTGATTCGCATATTTGGGCTGCAACGTTTTGCATTATCTGCGTTGGAGAGAGTCCAAAAGAAGGTAAGCTTTCAAGCTTACTGGTGACGAGACAATTCTCTAAAATCGATTCTCTCGAACAGAGACGCAATGTAGCATGCCTTAAACTCTTTTATCATAAAAGTAACGATTTTTCCCATAAAATCCCTAGTCTGATTCCTCGTAGATCAATCCTTACGCGTGATACCTGCGCATCGAGCCGTCTTACCCTTTCGTCCTTGAGGCAAGATCTAGCAGAACAGTAAAATTGCGTGAATCCTTCTTGGACAGAGCTATATAAATGTGGAACAGACTACCATCTTCTATTTTCCGCCAGGACTACAGGCCGCAGCTGTCAAGCTTCATGTATACTGGCAACTTCACTCGACA
The DNA here is from genome assembly GCA_006980735.1 of Dasypogon diadema. NCBI lineage: Eukaryota > Metazoa > Arthropoda > Insecta > Diptera > Asilidae > Dasypogon > Dasypogon diadema. The sequence goes on from QYTT01084416.1 coordinate 53,713, forward strand.
TCGTAAACCCCTACCTTCTTTTCCTAAATAGAAAACGTTACGTTTCGCTGGCATATGTAAATGTTTTTGAGAAGTGTACCTTCTGGATTAGAAAATTAAAAAATTATTAAAAATAATATTTTGTTACTCAGCATATAATAAAAAAGTAATTTCGCAAGCATGCTCATGCAGGAGCTACTACAATCTATCTAAGATAAATTAGCTTTTTGTTGAAACTCTTGGAGAGGCTGCCACAAAAATAACATTTGAACAAAGTGCACACAGCTTAAATGATTTATGGATTTGCGCATTTATATCATGAATATGCTGAAAAAATTACCTGGAAAATTAAATTCGAAATTGGACATCCTTAGGCTTACATACAAAACACAACCTTTTTAAATAAGCGCCTGAAGGGAAGTCACATTTGTTGTGCCAACATAGTATCTAAAATTACAGTCTGTTTTCAAATCCTTTGCATTGCGTAAGGGGATCTCTAAGAGTAATTCCATTTCAGTTCATTTGTATTGCTGCACTACCATTTGACTTTATAACAACAAAATTAAACCTGGGAAAGTGAAATTTCCACATTACCACATTTGCAGTTTTAATGCAATACATTTATTATCTGGGAAATTTAATTTTGAGTCCGAAAAATATAAAACTAGAAAACATCCAAGCTATAAGATGCTTTGCTACAGATTTTCCCAGATTTTATACAGTCGAGCGTTTTTCTCGTTTAGTTGGAACTTGAAAGCCCCCTACAGTTGGCTCAGTTTTAAGCGTTTTCTCCTCGTTGGAAAAAATCCATTTCCACTGAAGCGTCAGCACTTATAGAGGAAACAGTAAGTGTACGGATGTGGATGTATTTGCCCAGAACGGGTGTCTTATAAACGAGTTTGTTGGGAAATTGGATTTTTTTCCATTTCATCAAATGAGAAAATCATGCAAATTGTTTGTGTGTTTCATTTTAAGCTTTTCTGTATCTCTTGAGTCTATTAAACTCCTTCACTTGGGGCTATATTATTCTGGAATTACTAAAAGACGCCTTTGGTTAAAGAACTGAATTAAAATTTTGTATTGATTGGCATGAAAATTATTTTACTTGCGTTATATACAGCTGAGTTGTATATAGTTTTCCCAATTGCATATTTTTATTAGTATTATCAATTTATATAAGCAATAGCAACTTTATTAATTTCGATAATATGTTTTATAATATAATATAAATAAAAATCGATTTAGAACAAGAAAAACAGAGGTAAGGGTGTATAAATGACGATTTAAAAAGTGAACACAAACACAAATAGAAGAAGAAGAAGAAAAACTTTCCAAAATTGATTAAGTTACTCTTGTTCGTCCCAAAAATCTGAAATTATTTCCGGAAAAATGTTTGGTGTGTTTGTTTTTGCAGAGCGCGTAGCAGAAGTAGTGAAAGGAACGGCACTAAATCTTTGTTAAATGCCATAGAAATTTTAGGAAGAAGTTTCCAAGCAAGGTCTAACATGTTTCAAAATGATAATGATAAGTTCAATACAAATGTCGATGCGACACAGCAATTGTAACTATTAAAATAACAAAATGCCCAGTAAGGAAAACAAGAGCTTCCAAATTAATGCGGAATTCATGATTTTGTAACTGCTAGACATTACCGGCGGCATTATTTTGTTCATTACAATTAACATGGAAATGTCATAGGTATGGAAGGCCTTTCATAGGTCATATAAATTGTAATAGAGACATTACTTTCAGCATTACCAGGGAATGTGACAAGTAATTACACAGCATTTTAATGCTGGAGATATGATTTAGCAAATATTATCAATTTCCAGTGAAATTTGTTTGTTTATTATAGTTAACACAGAATTGGCCACTATGTTATAAACAATAACTCTTCACTTAAATAGGTAAATAACTATCTTAAACTATATTAATGACTTTTCAAAACAAGTGCTAGCATTAATGCTGCATCTGCGTTCTTCTGCTTACATAAGAGAAAAGTAATCATGAAAATTTCCCGAAAACTGCGAAACAGAAACGAAAATCGTGTAAGAAAATGCGAATAGAGACATTACTCACTGCATTACCAGAGAATGGGGCAAGTATATACTATATTTACTCGACTACATTACTCGACTTTACATTTATTACATTAGAAGTAATTACCATTCTTAGTAAAATCAGGCATGAAGTAATGAAATGCATAAGTAATGACTTATAATATTCCCTTCTGGGTAACAATGCCAGTAGTGCTTTTGTGTGCCCATTTGCTACCGAAGATGCATGAGCATGTAACTGCCAAGGAGCAGGCCCCATGTACAATAAGTATTCTTTTAGCCGACTGAATAAATAGAGTATAAAGTCAGGCACTGGTGAACTTTGTAACCAAAATATTTCTGAACTGTAACCTTTATTTATTCTTTGCTAAAGTCCAAGGTATTTTCAAAGAGTAATCAGCGTACTCTAATATAATATCGTCTTTAGAGATTCCCCGAGTTAAGGGAATATACACAGTGTGGGAGCATGCTTGAAAATCCGTCTGTAGTTGAGTAGTTAGTTGAAGCGGGAAAAGCAATTAAATAGGATAGTCCAGCTCTCTGGAATACGTTCTTGTTACTGACTGGGAATTTCTATCCATAAAGAGCCAAACTATGCAAAAATACTTGCAGTATAACATCTTCCTCCACTATATTTTATGGATTTTAAACAGGTATAAGCAGATATTGTAGGACGATCTTACTGCTACAAGAGTACCCCAAAAAGTTGTGAACCTCGGCAGTATTGTTTTTGAAGAATGCTGACCCAATCAATAATAATCAACCGATA
>QYTT01084417.1:20535-33740 GCA_006980735.1 Dasypogon diadema
GAAAATGAAAAACTCCAGTTTTTGAAAAGATTTAATTTTAAAAGTGTACATTTCTTGGCTTATTTTTAAAGGAAATACTTCAAATAAAATTTTCAGATTTATACAGGGAGGGAAAACCATTGAAAATTCGAAGTTTCACAGCACTTTGAATGAAAATCCTATGACATGCCTAAGGAATTTTGACCTTACAAAAACATTATAAACATAATAGAATTTACATTTCGAAATTTGAGCTTAAGCGGTCCTTCGCAACTTACTCTTCTTCAGATTCATTTCCGCGGTGTTTTCTATAAAACTCCCTGGAGGCTCCATCTCCGTCAATTTATTCCTTGTGCACGAATTAGATTACCATCATTGCAAAATTTGTTAACTTAACCAGTCGTAGCGTAGCGTCGTGGACATTTCTTTCCACTGCCGTCGCCATTATGACTTCTGTTTGTTTTTGACATTGCGATTGATCCTCGTTGATCGTCATAAATTTCCCGGCTTGTCTTCCACATGAGTGAGAAAAAAATAGATATATATTGCCTAAATACGAATTTCCATAAGGCTGCATGAAAGCGAAAAGGAAAAATGAATATAGACAGAATGCAATGACAAGATCATTAGACCATTTGGATTAGATCACAGGCTTTAATAACAAATGCCATTTTTTACGCAAATTCATCCATTTCTTAACGCCTGGTAAACTTACATGGCGAAGAGGAAGGGTGTCAACGTCACCACAGGGAAATTTTTGGTTCTTCGTTTTATAGGTGTTTGCATTGAAGTGTTACCAGTAGTAAAACACTGAAGAAACTTTGTCCAGGATCTGTTGTTTTTCCCGAAAGCCTAATCAGATTGAACCTTTCGACACATTATTAAATTGCAGCATACGAAATTTTGGGTCCTTATACTCTAAATGTGGGGAACTATATGTTCAAGGAAACGTTTATAACACCTAAAAATATTTATTTTGTGCATATGAACAATCTATTAGCACTTCGATTAATACATGGACGACGGGGCGCGCATAATGCGTGTTTTAATTTTTATAACTAGGCAATGGGGTGCGTAGATTGATATTGTGATATCACTGTTAGAAGTCGAGAAATGGCTGCTAAAACCTAGAAGAATATTTTTGCTATTTACTCCTCCTGATTTACGTAAACAATTCTCGGTTATTCTTTCGAAAACGGGATGCACAGTCATGGGATTGAGGACCGCTTTTAGGGTTCCGTAGTCAACAAGGAACGCTTACAATTCTGCCATGTCCGTCCGACTGTCTGCGGCTTAGCTCAGAGACTCTTAGTACTAGAAAGCTGTAATTTGGCATGGGTATACATGTTAATCACGCCGACCACAACTAGATTGAATCTCTGAGAATCCAAGAAATCTGGGACATTTGAAAGGAAAACACTTGATTTTTTCAATTATGAAACTCTATTACAACGCTATTAAACTTTACATCGGAGGCGGTGGAACGGGCAGGACACCAATAGGTGGAGGTGGTGGAACAGGATTGAACATGGGAGGTCTTGGAGGAGGAACAGTTCCCATACCCATTACACGTAGATTTGGTGGTGGAGGTGGAATAATCTTCGGTTCCAACTTAAAGGAAAATTGAAGGAAAAATTGTTTTGTGTCTCGATTCCAATGTGTCCAAAATTTTCCCTCAGTTTTTTCAACTTCCCGTGATGGTACTTTAAAGGCGATTGTTTCATAGGGTTCGGCAGCAAAAAGCAGATATTGCCACTTACGGTCTGGAGGTTCAATTTTCTGCTCGTACGCTGACATAAATCTATGTCTAGGAATGATGCCATCTGATATTTCTGGGTAATCGATTTGAAATAGAAGTGATTGCTGTCCCGTTTCAGGGCATCTCTGCTTTGTAACTCTATAACCTGGACGACCAATCTTAACGAATTTCTTGGGTTCAACTCGTGGTTTTTCCGGTGCTAACATGGTTGGTGCTTCTTTGGCTTCTTTTGCTGCACGACGAGCCAAATTTTCCTGATGTTTTTTACCTTGTGTATGAGCCAGATAACTGCCTTCATTGTTGTGCAGTGTTAAACAAAGCTTGCACTCATATGATCCCAAGTGATTTTTCATAAAATAGGGATCTTTGTTGAGATCTATAGTCTCAAGGGCCAATTGTCGAAGGCGTTCACGTCGATCACGATTTGTTTCCGACCATGATGCCACGCCCCCTCCACCTGTTTTACCACCAGGACGATTTTGGAAGTCCATGTTGACAGATTAGTCTGAAAATAGAAAGAAAAAGATTTATTCATCAGAATCTATTAAAAAGATTGTCCCGTAAAAAGTAATGTTGCTTAGATCATGAAGAGAAGAAATTTTAAGAGTGCATCTGCAAGTTCTTAATAAATATCTAAACAATGAAGAAGTACAACGAGTCCATCTCAAAAATACTATATTCCAGTTCTAGAATTGTTATACTGAGCATGGTGGAGCATATTTTCCAAGGCATATCCTGCTGCTACCTACTATTAAATGTTTCATTGCAGAATTTCCAGATTAAACGATAGCGCTTTTCGTAAATCAAATAACATCAGCAGAGTAGACTCATCAGTATAAGAAGCCTTGCAAAGAGGCGAGGATAATCTGTGGAAATGAATTTTCAAAAGCGAGACAGGACTTGGTAGATCAGACCAGTGGATGATTAAACTACCTCAGGTATCTGTGACAACAGCTGATGCTCGAAAACGTTATTAGGCCAGTCACTGAAGGAAAACGGTAGGCAAACTTACGTTTTTCTCCCAATTCGTATGGGAAGAGCTCGAAGGAAATGTAAATATAAGTCAGTAAGAACGAATATCAGGCGAATAAGACTACGGGATGTTACCGGGGTAACAATAGAATTTAAATGAACTCGAGGACGGCAAGGACCCAAAAAACAAGAAGGCAAAGAAATCCAAACAGGAAGTTAGGAAAACAGAGAACAGTAATACACTGAACGCACAGCCGGTTTGCCGATGATCTTAAACAGACATGGCTAGCCTCTCTGAGCACACGCTTAACGCAAGCAAAATCTGACTGAGAACCAGTGCCATGCAAATCCTAATCACATAAATCCTCACTTTATGAAACTTTACAAAAGAATTTACGTCAAAAAATTAGTGCAGATCATCCCATCTACAATACTATAAATTTCCGGCATCATTTGGTGGCCCCTACATGTTTCTACTTGATGCTTAGGTAAACAGAAATAATCTGCTTTTTACTAAAGTGGAAAGTTTTTCAATCTTAGACTAACAGCATGTTTGTTACCTTTAATAATAATAAATCTGTACAAAGACTTCATAAGAAAATTATATCAAGTACAAAAAATTACCTTAAAATCCAATGCAACAGAAACGCCAAAACACAATGTCAAAAAACATTTATTTTAGTATTATAGAATTGACAATACAACACCTCTAGAATTTAGATCATTTTGTAATAGTTTCATTTGAAGTTTACAGCGATGTTTCGCATGCACTAAAATTTTAAATATATTTTTTTCAAGAATAGAGCAACAACACAAAAAATAATTATAGAGTAAATGTTACTATTTGTCATTTTAAGTTTTAGATGAATTAATGTATATCTATGCGATTTCTACAGTTTACAAGAATCAGTTACAAAACTCGCAAAGAAACTTGGGTCGTGTGCGGAATCGTCTAGCAGCTTGCTAATTCTAGTACTTTTTCATTTAGCAAATTTTCCAGGTTGCTAATACTAAATCAAAGATTATATAACTAATACAGGATAGGCCCTAATGACAGCTGGAGTAAGCCGCTTGGTAATGTGTAAGTAAGGTAAATTGTTACTTAAGCCTCCATGTGTGCGTTACAGAAACGTCAAGTAAGCGTGTTTTTGTCAATTTTTGCATGGAGAAATGTCAAATAAGCATAATGCGAGCGGCTTATTTCTTGAGTCACACGTACAGTGTATACGAAAGTTGTGGTCTACCCTGGCTTAGTTATATAATCTAAATTGTCTTCTTCTTCTCTTGCTAAGCTTTGAAATAATACTGTCCCAATTATTTCATCACTGATTTCAGTTTCTGTCTCCATTACTTACTTAGACAAATTGGACAATATTTTGAAACAAATCCTTCAGTGATAAATATGAAAACAACAATCTTCTCCTTTGTTAATTAGCCAGTTTCGCACTTGCCCTAAGTGTATATAACAACTAGCGCCATTTTTAACGAAGTCAGTTTTCGGTCTTTTCCTTAATTTAAAATTTGCAAGTTCTAAACTTGACATTTGACATTGCAATTTCCCCAACTTTGAATTGTCAAGTGAGGAATTTTACGAAGGTGGAGTTTTATGAGAATTTTTTAGGATGTTTTCTGTAAAATCTTTATAATTTGCAAATATTTTGAGGTAAAAATAAAGTGCATGTAGAGGAGTAAATGCAAGATGAGTGTTTAAGAGGAATTTTCTAAAACAGGTCAGTGATAGTGGGTGGGAAGTGTTAATAAAAGTCGCTGATGAAAAGAAGACCTTTGGCAATTTGTTGCCATTTGTGGTAATTTCCGTTTACAAATAAAGCAATAAAAATCTTTGCTGTTTATTAGAAGTATTGTATACATTTCAAGGAGTACGTATCAATTTCACTTTTTGTGATTTAATTTTCTGTTTGTTGCGTTTGCCTTGCTACTGATGAAATTTTATGTGCGGAAAAGTGTTAATTGCAAATTACGAGACGGCATGCAGATGGAAGTTACTGATAGTGAAGTAAAAACGGTTGGAGATAAATGTATGTCGCATTAACGCCGGTAGTACTTATCTTTCTGGAATTCAGATGAATGTAATTATGCCGAATAAAGTTTTTTCCACTGTAACTGGGCCTGCAAATCAAGTTTCATCTGACATGACGGGGCAGTTAATTGCCCGACAAGCTGAGGAAGTTGAGTTTTTGTTAATGTAATTTTATCTCTCCATTTCTACATAGATTTTGAAATCTAAGCTCAATAGTATAATTTCCTGTTAACGTGATAATGTTGCAGATCCTCTATCTCAATTGTGCAAGAGCCAGAAGGATCTTCCCAGTCAGCTTCATATCTTAATCAAATGCAGATAATTATAAACAGTAATTAGCTACCTTTAATTCGTAGGTTAATTCTTCCCCAAATCTAAATAACGCAATTCGGCACTGACCTCAAGTGCCGGATTTTTATATGAAAACTTTATGTTGGATATTTCTGAAAATAAATTTTTATCTTAATCAAATTTGGTACCATTTATATCAAGAAAATTTTTCTAATGGGATTCTAATAAAAAAACTACTCTTTCCAAAAAAAAGTCAGTTTTTAGAAGCAATAAAGTCTTCGAAGGCCTAAATTACAGAAGATCTGTTTCTAAACATTTTTGATGCAAAAGCGATTCCCAACTCCTGAAAAAATTTGAATAAGAAAATAATGAATTATGCCCTCAGCAGACGACCATATTCATCATTCTCGCGGGTGATTTTAACGTACGTCGAGTTATTTTGCGAATAGTTTAATCTTTAACAAATAGCAAATTGTCCCACATATAGGGGTTACAAGTGCATATAGGGTTAACAAATGCCCCAAAACAAAGCAGATCTATATCCAACCCCGCAATAAATGCAATTCCACTATTAGCAAAGCCAAGTTTCAATTCGACCAGAACATAAAAAGACGAGTGTTTGCAAAGACAGCAAAGGATTATGGTCGTTAGTGGACTGTAAAGAACAATTTACCACCTCTTCAATACCACCCCTAATTCACAATAGGGATGTTTATACAGACTGATTGGATAAGACTAACCTACTGGCTGTTAATTTCTCTTCAAATTCGCAGCTTCCTCCTAGTAATGAGGTAATACCATCATCCTCTGCGAATATAGCCAAGGGCCACTCAATTTCCGCACGCATCAGGTTCATAACGTGCTTGCGAAACTGGATGTGTCAAAAGCCACCGGACCTGATGGCATCTCGACCCTGCTTTTGAAGTACTGCGCCTCTTCCTTGCTAAATCTCTGAGGAAATTATTTCACTTATCCTATTCAAAAGGTATTTTGCCGCCTTCATGGAAACTTTCCCATGTTCAACCAATTCCTAAAAAGGGAGAGGCTAATTATAGACCAATAACAATCACTTCGATCCTGGCTAAGGTCTTTGAGGAACTCACAAAGGCGCAATGGATGAAATACCTCGAGACTAGTCACGTGCTGAACGCTCGACTGGTAATTTGATGTCGTTTCTTACCGAACGCTGGCATCATTGCCTCCACAATTTCGGTGAGTTGTGGTTGCGCTCGATATCTCGAAAAGTCTGGTACTCTACTCTTTTAGTCAAACTCCCTGCATTTGGTCTGTACCAATCTCTTCTCACCTCGATTGGAAGATTCCTTTCTTTGGACGGTATCACCTCTAATTCTTATAATATCAATGCCGGTGTACCGCAAGGTTTTGTATTGCCTTTCACTCTTTTTCTACTTTTCATTAATGACTTCTTATCTCTCACTTCCAATCCAATTCACAGCTTTGCTGACGACAACACCCTTGATTTCGAGTTCTCATTTGAATCAGTTGCTGACTCTCGCGGTAATACCACTGATAATAATCGAGCACGTATGATTGGATCGCTTAACAACGACATTGACAAAATCATCGCCTGGAACACGGCGAATCGTGTCGAGTTTGCATCGAAAACCTAAAGCTGTCTGATCTCTCTGTCAAACGAACTCCAAATTCTCCACTTTGTCAAGGGGTGAGCATCTCAAACTCTCGTAACTTGAACAACTTAGGAGTTCAGGTAGCCAATAAGCTTGGACGAAACACATCTTTGCTACTGCAAAGAATGCGAATTTCACCCGCTGATCTATCAAACCCAGACTTGAGTTTAATTCACACATTTGGGCAGGGGCAGGACGCACTGCATTGCCCGCGTTGGATAGAGTCCAAAAGAAGGCTTTTAAGCTTATTGGCGACGGGTCGATTACACGATTAAAATCGATTCTCTGGAGCACAGGCGTAATGTTGCATACCTTACGCTCTTTTATCGTTACTTTCATGGACACTGTTCCAATGAAATCGTTGGACTGATTTGCGTGATGCCCGCACATCGAGCCGTCTTCACCCTGGAATATAGAATTAGTTATTCTTCTTCTGTTTTTCTTTCTTTAAGTAAACCTGAGAGAAGTAAACGCCGTTATTAACTTAAAGCAGTAGCTGAGCTGGTTGAGGCGTACCTCTGCAAATTTTCTCCTCTGTAGGCGCGGGTTCGATTTTGCAAAGAGCACCAGCATTGGTTGAGACAATTTTACTAAGGAGTATTATACTTCCGAAGCCACTGGGATGTTGCACAGTAAAATAGCGGCTTGCTTGCAACATTGAATACAGGAGGCAGTGTTCTGGCCACGTTTATGGACACCCTCTATGTCTATGCCTTCGACAAAATGCAATGCGAAAAACTGAAAACTGTCCTGCTAAGACGTGAAGTCATCCCGGTGGTGGTGAGATGGGTGGACAACATGTTGAAGAATAGGGCAATTAGGATTTAGACCGGTCACGCGAGTGTTAGGCGTAGGGTCACGAGAGGATGTCCACGGGGGGGAGGATTATCTCCTTTTCTGTGGAATATCACAGTTGACTGTTTACTCTACGCTTGAAGAAACGCGAATTCATGTCATTGGCTATGCGGATGACGTAGCGTTGTTGGCGGGGGGCAAGTTCATGTTTACTACCGCTGATATGAGGAATGCTCTCCGAGTGGAGGAAGAGTGGTGTGAGGAACAGGGTCTCACTATCAACGCGAACAAGACAGAAACCATAGTCTTTACTAGAAGGGCGAGGGATCTGGAATTTGGACAGCTTACGCTCTTCGGATCTGAGATCAACGTTTCTAGAGTGGTCAAACATCTGGGGGTATACCTGGATTCGAGGCTGACCTGGAAGTATAATGTTGAAGAAAAGGTCAGGAAGACAAAGGTGGTGTTACACCAATTAAAATAGGGTTTCTCGCCGAGATCAACACACTGGATATATACAATGGTGGTTAGACCTATTCTGTCGTTCGCGGCACTGGTCTGGTGGCCTAAGGCATGCCAGGCTTTCGTTAAGAGGTAACTGGATAGGGTAGACAGGATGGCGTGCATAGGGATTACAGGTGCCACCGCTGGATCTCTTCGTGAAGAGGATGGCAGTGGAGACGGCACTCAAGATGCAGAGAGACTGTACATGGTACTCGTCAGGAACTGTATATGGACATAGGAGAATTCTGGATCACGTAAAAGGGATTAGGGAACTCACGATGCCCAAAGGCACAAAGACTCATATTGGTGACGGATCACTCCCAGAAAAGGGACCCAGGGATATTCATATTTACGGATGGGTCCATAATTGACGGCAGGGCAGGTACGGGGATTTTCTCTGAAGACTTGAACTTGTCCTGGTATGTTAGCCTTGGAAGACTCACTTCGGTTAACCAGTCAGAAATTCTGGCTCTGGTTTGTGCGTTGGACTACTTAAAAGAGGAGAGGTAAAATCTTCATTGTACTGGACAATCAAACGGTGGTCAGATGCATGAGTCGGATAAAGGTGAATATATCCCTGGCGATGGAATGTGTACAAAAGCTCAATGAGTGTTCCTCAGTAAATGAGGTAACACTTTGTTGGGTTAGAGGACACACTGGGATCGAAGGGAACGAAAGAGCTGACGCCTTAGCAAAGAAGGGGTCGGCTATGGAGTTCCAAGGACCAAAACCTTTTCCCGCCGTTGGGGGAGGAATGGTGAAGGACTTAATCAAGAATTTGGTCATAAAGAAACATCAGAATTGATGAGAAAATACGACAACTTGCCGACAGACTAAAAAAGCGATTAAGCTGTCGTGCGGAACGACCAAAAGAAAAGTTCTAAGCATCCTGGAAGAGGAGAGAGGACGCTGAGACGGCGGAGCATATTATGTACGACTGCCTGGCTCTGGAGAGCAGGAGGATGGTTATCACAGGTGGCCCCGTGAGTAGCATGCAACAGCTAACCTACAAACAGATGCTCGAAATAACAAGAGACGTCGAGGTCAGGGTACTGCCTAGGATCGTTCCGACGCGTAGCAGCTAAGACAGCTCTTGGCAGAGGGACGAAAAAGGACCCGGAGGCAGAGGTCTGCTTCGATATCCCTCGAAAGATCCTATATATAGACTGGCACTCAGTTTTGGCTTCGTTTGTAGATTTTAAATCAAGCATGATTTTCAATGAATTAAATGACTGATTCGTTTTGAAAAGGCCTCGAAGTCAGCTACAAGAACGTACAATAAATACTGGGATTGAAAATAAAAAATCGATATGGTCCTTGATATTACACTGATAAAGCTGATCGAGCCAATAGATAGATTTTTTCACTTTCTAAAATCTTTTTGTTTAAATTTTTTTTCGAAAACGCCAAGCTTTGAATATATTTGACCGTTCCGGAAGTTCTTCGCAAAACCATTCCCAATATATTATAAAATATTGTAAAATAAATCCACCAAACAGTAGGCACTAATTTCGATTCAATCATAAGTGTATTGAGAGAATTAAGCTAAATATTTCACATAAAGTTATTGTAAATGTTATTATAAAGAATAAAAAGTAGGTAATATATGAGAAATTTTTAAGTTAGTCCTGACTTTCGACTATAAGTAAAGCTTGCATAAGAGCGTGACACAATTTCCTTCAAATGTAAAAAAATTCGAAGGATTACATCGCCTTTTGAGTGAGGGAAAAGAAAAATGTAATATTATTTATATAATCTCAATTTCCTAAAGTATCAAACTCCATTTTGTGATGTCTCGCTGTGGGGACTTTCAAAATTTTAGTTGTATTGACTCATTTAAAACTTAAACAAAAAAAAAATAGAAAAAATCTTCTAATGCGCCTATTTATTATTTCTATTCAGGTTCTCAACAAATTCTATTAATTAGTGAATAACAAGCAATTAAAAATGTCAAGCCAGACTGAAACGGACTACGATAAACAATTTCAAGAAGACTTAGAAAAGGCCACTGCACTAAGTTTGGAAACACTAGCTTTGGAAGAGTTTCGTCGAACGAAATTACAATACTCACATTCGGATGCAGCTGTATGTTCTAATAAATATGTACAAAATCAATCACGACTACGTCCAGGGTCTTTTAATGCTGGAATGAGATTAAGTGACTCACAGTCATCAATTGCACCACCTCCAGTGGTCCCTCCGAGACGTCACAGTGAAGTACGTTTACCATCAGAGAAAAATGAAGATAACGACTTGATATCATTTACAAGCCCAACATCAACTAAAAAAGATGATGACAACATTAATTTTGACAAATTAATTGAAGATATTCAAAGGTATACAAGAAGTGCAAAACACTTACCGATATAATTCGTTTATTATTCTCGTATTAATCTTCCAGGCTGAACACTCAAGCGCAACAATTACAGCAACCAACACCTCAATATGGGTTTGGCTCCACACCTTCCCTCTTAACAACGAATTCATCGCAAGGAATGCAATTGGTTCCTTACAGTGCACCACAAACACAAAAAACCGTACTAACAAGCGAACAGCTCAACCAGTTGTATAATATGCAACCACAGATGCCTTTTCGAAACCCATATCAGCCTCCTATCCCGCAATTTATCCGTCCGCAATCCGCGGCAGTTCCGATTGCACCTTTCAATTACCCACCTCCTCCAACGTACGGTTTCCAAATGCATCTTTTCCCTTCTCAAGCACAACAGCAAAGTCAACAATTACCTATATTTCCACAATTAGAATTAACCAACCAATCCCAACAGGGCTTCACAACAAACTCAGAACAGTCTGCAGTTCAAATACCTCAGGTAAGAATTTGAAAAAAATTTAGCGGGCATTAAATACCGACTCCCACATCTTCTCTTCCAGCAAGTAAAGCAATATCAAGCGTCAGCTCACCAAATTCTGCAAATTTCAAAATCAGCTTCTGTCTCAAGCGTATCTGCTCTGTCATCGGCTACAAATTGCACACCTCTTGCGTCAAGTAATAGCTCCAACAACGCAGCTAACAGTGAAGTTATACGAAGACCGAAAAAATCTGTAGGATGCGATGACCTCATAGATTTGGGCCATGAAGACAAGTATGGTTTGCATATATTTCTTATTGATCGGCCTTAACAGTTTTGTTCAATCATGAGAAAACGAAGAACTGTTAAGTTACTGACTCTGTCGTGTGTTCAATTCTCTCATTACAGCTCACGTGTCAGTGTCCTAGAAGCTTTTGATCCACTTCTTTGTAAGGATTGGGATGATACAGGTAAGAAAAGGCTTTACGCATATTTTTTGAGTTCATTTTTTTTTTCGTTTTTTTTTGTAATTTAAATTGCAACCGTAATTTTTATAGACACGATTCATTCCAATAGGCGAAGGCCTACCAAAAAAGTTCGCTTCCAATAACAATTTTAGCCAGCGTTTGAGACGATGCTGATTTTACAGAAGCTAATGAAAGATAATTTTTGGGGGATGATAGATATTGTAGGCAATTTTTTACAATAAAAGTATTCTCTGAAATGAAAGGATATCTTTGTTTGAAGTTAATGTGATAAAAACGTTGTTCCTGTAATTGTGTAGTTTGTGCCGACAAGAGTATGCTTTAAGAATTTAGAAGTCATTTTAATAGAAGAATCGGATCAATGTTTTATCTTTTGCACACATAAAATCTAAAATCTACTTATAAAAGCTGAGCTTTGCTTTTTAATAAGTTTTAGTGGCACTTTCAAAAGATCAAAACGCTTGGATCAATGGGACTGTTCGAGAATTTAGTTTTTGCAGTAGGCTGCAATTTCTACGCGTACAGTTAACGTATATGGAGAACAGTTTCTTTAATAGTGAAATCCAAATCTATGTAAAAGGAGTACTTTCTGTTAAATATTATCTGTATTTTCGAAAAACTTTTTCATGTACATAGTTAACTGCACGCGTAGAAATGGCAGTCAACTGCAGAACAGGTCCAATAGCTTTAAAAATGGCATTTTCAATGTTTTTTTTTGTGAAATTGATAATTATAACAATCCTGCAGTGGTGTGTCTCCGGAAGTGCGTCGCAGTTTACAATTTTCTTACGTTGTTGGTGTGTAAAATTTGATAAGGTTTTTTTTGCTTTTATGAAAGTTTAGTTACAGCTCAAAATCACATGCAAGTTGGTTGGGTTTTATCGAGGTCTTTCACACACAAGGCTAAGTAGGTGTACCCTATGAGACTCTAAACATGTTTACAAGTTTCATAGATAATTCCCTATTAATTGCATGCGATTCTGACCAGGTTTAATCTCATAGGGTATTTTCCACTGTCATTAAATTTTTGAACCAAATTGTTGCATTATTCTTTTGCTTTTAGCCTTATCCCCCAATAATTACGAAACACGATATTCTCGACAGATGCATTGAAAGCTACTTTGAAATAAATTTGAAAATTATAATCACAAGAAACCCTACAAAATTGCACCAATGATTTGTCCAAACGTAAATCATTGATTTTTTAATTATATATCCTAAGTTTAGGAAACAGTCCCATTATGCACCCAGTCCAACTTAGGGAGAAAGAAATTTGGTTAAAATATTTCCAAATATTACACGTTTATTTACAATTATTTTTGTAAATATTGAAGCCATGAAATTTACTATGCTGACTTCATAAGCATGATTCTCGTGAGAATTATCACAATCGTTCATGCACGAATAAATCACCATTTCACTAGTAAAGCAGCTTTCCTGATATATAAAAAGAGAAATGGAATAAAAGAAAAAGGGTTACACTCTTAACTACTTCTAATGTATGTGGATATGAAAAAAATCTCTTAATAGTTAAAAGTCACGCTTCTGCCATAGAAATATCAGCAATCTATTACACGAAAAATACGATATTGTCTACAACTCGAAATATTTTGAAAAAGCAATTTTCAAGGACAATCCTTGAACTTGAACAATACACGTATTAAAAAAAAACAGAAACATATGCGCGTTTATCCATAACTACCTAAGCTATAAAGATATGAATACTGGTGATTTTCACAAATTTCTTCAAAATAAGATTTAAAAAAAGAAATAATCTTAAATAGCAGACATTTTCGAAATCAGTACTTAAAGCTTTTGTACTTTTATAAATAATTTACTAATAAATACTCGACGAAAAATTTATCATTTATTTTTATCTCCAAATCAATTACTTCCTGGCATCTGGCGGTTCGAGTTATA
>QYTT01084417.1:33760-46585 GCA_006980735.1 Dasypogon diadema
AATTACGAAACACGATATTCTCGACAGATGCATTGAAAGCTACTTTGAAATAAATTTGAAAATTATAGTGACAAGAAACCCCACAAAATTGCACCAATGATTTGTCCAAACGTAAATCATTGATTTTTTAATTATATATCCTAAGTTTAGGAAACAGTCCCATTATGCACCCAGTCCAACTTAGGGAGAAAGATATTTGGAATTATTTTAACAGTACAAATATTACACGTTTATTTACAATTATTTTTGTAAATATTTAAGCCATGAAATTTACTATGCTGACTTCATAAGCATGATTCTCGTGAGAATTATCACAATCGTTCATGCACGAATAAATCACCATTTCACTAGTAAAGCAAAAATGTTCTACTCGTGTGGACATTTTCAAGTGTATTACAATCTAATTTAATTTCTGGAAAAAAAATATTTACATTGGAAGCTCGTAGGCAGAACTCCATCTGATAACGTAAAAAATGGTAGAAAATTCGGATAACTCTGCCTTCACGCAAAGGAATTCACATCTAATAATAATAATAAATAAATAAAAGGAAACTATCTTAGCACATACTATAACTCCAAAAATAATCGCTTTGGAATTTGAGCCCTTTATTACGAAGAGAAACATGACCTTTGCCACGGTTAAGCCGCTATATAAAAATCAAAGGAGGATATTTGCCGATACAAAATACGTGAGTTTTGTTGAAGGGGAATATGGGAGCGTTAGAAGCTTGTCACTGTTTTAGAATTGCCTGTGCAAAGATCATTAAGATCTCTGAATTTAGTGGGGGTAAATACAAGATTAACACTTTATCCTTCACATTGCCGAACCACCGTAGGCCAGAATTTTTGTAATTACATATTACTATTTTATAAACGTAATAATTCAAAAAGAATAACAAGATGGACGATGCTATTTTCAAGTGGCTCATATTATATCTTTTTCTTGTGTAATAATAAAACAAGAAACGTAAAAGCTAGTAGTAATGTCCTCATGAACTTATTAATGGATTTCAGTTACGACATCTATGAAAAAAAATGTCTGTAGGGTAAACAGTAATGGGACGGAGGATAATATAACATGCTGAGCTTTCTGGACTCCATAAATAGAGTTTTTTGGTGTTTTTACCAAACACCATTGAAAGGTTTCAATTGACTTAACTGCATGAAGAAGAAATGAAATTTTGGATGAATATTTCCCTTCAGAATTTCTTTAATGCGGTATTAACACAATCGTTATGACAAATTTTGTTCGACTCACTGTAATTCGACGCTAGATAAAATATTTGGGCAATTTACGATTTTCCATCAAATAATAACAAAACAATTTATGTAAGGTGGATTAATTTGGAAATAATTACTCTTATGTATTATTTTCATCATAGGAATACACACCACTGTAGATGTTTCACTGATTTCACTAAACAATCAGTAAAAATTGACATTTTTTATTTTTAGAAGCTTTCCTGAGGAAACTTCTGATATATAAAAAGAGAAATGAAATAAAAGAAAAAGGGTTACACTCTTAACTACTTCTAATGGATGCGGATATGAAAAAAAATCTGTTAATAGTTAAAAGTCACTCTTCTGCCATAGAAATATCAGCAATCTATTACATGAAAAATACGATATTGTCTACAACTTGAAATATTTTGAAAAGGCAATTTTCAAGGACAATCCTTGAACTTGAACAATACACGTATTAAAAATAACAGAAACATATGCGCGTTTATCCATAACTACCCAAGCTATAAAGATATGAATACTGGTGATTTTCACAAATTTCTTCAAAATAAGATTTAAAAAAAATAAATAATCTTAAATAGCAGACATTTTCGAAATCAGTACTTAAAGCTTTTGTACTTTTATAAATAATTTACTAATAAATACTCGACGAAAAATTTATCATTTATTTTTATCTCCAAATCAATTACTTCCTGGCATCTGGCGGTTCGAGTTATATAGGGTTTTCCAATAAAGCGGTAGAATTTTGCCATATTTGTCATTGAATTATCAGAGTCATGTGATATTAATTTGTATTCAGCACAAGTAATCATGGATCATTCTGGACTTTAAGTTCGTACAGGTCGGGTGTGATTACCTTCAAGGCGCATCGCCGTCACAATCCACCACATAGTTGGCGTTACGTGTTTTCTACTTTTAATTTTTAGTGGAAATTAGTTTTAATTTAATTTTGTAGTTTTACTTTTTAGATGAAAACGTCTTCAAGCTTTGTGCGAAGATTGCATACTTTGCCATAAAATCGATTCTGAACATTTGGCAAGCCAAAAATGTAGGAAATATACTTTGGTATACTTATCAATAATTTGTGTTAATTTTTTCAGTCACCCATAGTTTTCATATATTTGTCGTGAACCACAATATTACGTGTACGTTTCTTAACTTTTTTAAGTTTTATTCTGTTTGCGAAATTGTGTTTTTTTTACATAAATATAAAATTGCATTGTAATTGTATTGTTTTGAGAACTTACTTCTAAAAGTCAAAGCGGAAATAGTAAAAATGTTATTTTGAATATTTTGGTTTACGTCATCAGGATAAGCTGTGGGTCTCTCATATTTACTGTGCACAGTGTGTCATCCTAGTTAATCAACGGAAAAAAGGATCTCAATATATCGTCGACCCGCCATTATTTTGTCTTATATCCGGGAAATAAAGTTTTGGTAAATTGACTTTAAAGTTTAAGTGCGGTAAGCAAAAAACGGTTCGAAAAATTTCTCTTGATATTTTCTCTAGTAATGAGACCACTTTGGCAGCAAAAGAAACAGGGTTCCAGAAATGAAAATACGGATTTCATAGATAAAAATTAATAGATAAAAATACATTCACAAAAGAATACTTTATATTTTGTATTCTTATTATTGCACAATATAACACTAATGTCGAATTTCATTACTACCACGCATGGAGTGTCAGGGTGTTTTGTATTCGATGGAAACAATGGAAAATTTTCAGTGCAGTCTGTTGGCATGTGGGTATAAAAATTCCTTACTTTCTTAATTTTTGACTCCAAACTCGAGGTTTTCACCATAAAAACTTGGTCTAGCCTTCGATTGTCATGGGCCGATTTAAATCTGTTATATCGTCATTGCTTGGGTTCATTCTCTACTGAAGATTGCATCTTTTCCGTGGAATATTCGTGCAGAGCAAATCAAATAAACATTTTCAATGGAGCTTTACATGTTTATAAAGCGCACGAAAAGTGCATGAAATACGAGATAAATATGAATACATAATAAGGCACAACAATGTTGATGTAAAATAATATTGGATATTTTTGTAGTTACCTTTTGCCGTCTGTCCACAATTTTGGCAGTTACGGAATCATGAGAACAACTGTAGGGTTTTTTTTGGTATATACGAGAAAACTGATATCGAATATATCAGAATCCCTAAAAGTTGACACCATGACGATTACACGGATTGATAGAGATCGACAAATTATATAATACATCGTGTCTACCTCATTTTTTTAAATGATGATCTGGATGGAGCCAACGAATCATTCATTGGTCTGCTACTTTTACATCACTATCCTGACGTACCGTCTGCACAGAGATTCTGTAGTGAAGATTTACCTGTACCAAAACCTTAGATGGAACATTTATCTTCAGAGGAAATCAATCCCAAGCTTTCAAGACGAGTGCTCAATTGATCCAACATATGAACCGATTACCTTCTTGACTGAACCGCATTTAATTACGTAAGGAAACATCAACGATTTGGTTCAAGATTTAAAGTTATCCGAGAAACAAGCCCAGCTTTTCCAACAGGCCATTTCAAGTATGACGAAGCGGTACCAAGGCAAAAGCAGCACCAATATACTGGCTGACTATTCCTGGACGTTTAAAAGAGGCCATCGTGAAGCGAGAAGGTTATAAAATATTGTATTTTAAAAATATTTTTCATTAGTATTTTTCTTGATTTTTACTTAAACTTTAAATTTGTGTTAAAAATAAATGTTACATGACTGAAATATTCTAATGTTATTTTTATGTTAAGAATAGAGCTCCCTTAGCAAATCAGGCAAAAGTTTTCAGTTAATATTCATAAGAAGTTTGTTCTCCAATGTATTTGTTTGTTATTGATGAGCGTTACCGTTCTATAATTTTGTTTTGGAGTGAATTCTGATAGGAAACCTTCTATCGTATAATGTGGATCTGTCAAGAGTACTGATTCTCAAACGATTGCCTACTTCTTTCGTGACTTTTTCAAAACAAGAACCTGTGATATTAGTCCGAATGCTTTTACTCATTTACAAAACTTCCACCAACTTCACTTCAATCCAAGGATGCTATTGTTGACGATAGTATGGTTTTAAAATATATTATAACTATTGTATGTGGTGGAGTGATTCTGATGGTATTCCCTTCTGCTGTCCTTGTCGTTTATGTGTCTTCCGATTTCTTGAAAACTTTCTGTAATAATCCCTCATCATAAAAAGCAATAAGTATACCTAATCACAGGCCTATTACGTTGTATAGCTAAGCTGTTCTTGCACAATTTCACAGCTTGTTCTACCAGCCTACTTAGCTTTAATAGTTGCTCTTCGAGCATTTTCACTGTTTTTTTTTTGGTCTGAAATCATCTTATCTTAATTAAAAAAGTACCTGAATCGGTTTCGTGTGATTTTGATATGAGAGAGTGAGAAGTGAGTTGAAAGAAGGATTTCAATCCTATAAAGGATATTGCAAATAAAAAATCTTGGCAGCGCTAATAATAGAAAAAGTAATGTCTTTACGAATGTACATATGAAACATAAAGAGATCCCGATTGGCTCAAATGCACTTATATCTCAATGGGTGTACGGTTGGTTAGGACAAGTAGAGTACCGGTATATCACACAAACCATCCATTTTGCCATTAATATAAATCCTCCTCGATTTGTGCTTCATACAAATTGTTAAACAAAAATATAAAAAGTCACCTGCAATGACAGTACTCTAGTATATGCACAATAGAAATAAAGAAAATAAATCGTGGTCCAAAACAGAACTCTATGGAACACTATTAGACAACGGTTGAGAGATTAACAATTTTATTGTAAAAAACAGATAGAAATCTTCAACTTGAGTAAGTAAACATTTCCATCTAATTCGAAAGCTTTAGAAAGCAAATAACAAATTTTCTTACCGATATTTATGTCTCCTGGAATTTAAAGACACTAACTCTATAACTGCAATGAATGCCCTGCGACATTAGACAACTTCACAGTTCAACAGATATCCCATAATACCTTTACGATTTTCAGTTTCACAATTTTCAAAGCGCGATAACTCAATATATCGCTGGTGTGTTTAGCTATTTGGACACCACCGGGTCGATCTATCGGCCCGTGGTACGTATGCAACAACTGTCACGGGCCTCCAATGCATCGGCTTGTAAAATCGGCCCTGGCAGTCTTCGCATATACCGCGTAGATAGGCTTAGCGGTAAGCGGGCTTAAAGGAAATTTGTTCGATATCCAATTACATGACGATATCTCGTAGTATCTGTAGAGCACGGAAGTGGACACTTCTTCGATATTTCAGGACGTCTGTCATAGAAAATTGAGGATTTTCGATTTAATAGGAAGCAACTAGTCTGTACCAACTCCATAATTATAAATTTTAATAGGAATGATACCAGAACAATTTTGAAATGTAGAAAAATGTGTACGATATATGCGAGGAGATAAGAAGAATGTGAGTAGTTTTACAAAAATAGAAGAGGAAATTAAAATTGCCTTGATGTTCTTTGTAAACTGCTAAAATACGCCAGGTGGTTGTTGTTATTTTAAAGACAAAATCAGATAAGATTGACATTAGCGTCCGAATCTTCCGTACTTCAGGGTTCCATCTTTGAATGGTGCTGTGACGATGTTTTTCTGTTTTGTTATCTTTAAACTATTAGGTACTTGGCATCTTTTTTATTAGACACATTTTTCATAAAATATCGATTAAAATACGAGATTACACTAGACTATAATAAAACTTTACATTATATAAATTACTCAGGAAATTCTCAGATAAGGTGTAACGAAATTCTCCAAATTTTCTCAATAATACCTATAAAAATTGCTCCAACAAAATTTATTGCTTTTTGAAAGCCTATTTAAGTAATCTGATTGACAAAATTAGATGCTTTTACATTAAAAATAATTTACTAAAAATTTTAAGATCATTTGTATTTATACTTCCGGTGTACTGTGTAAATATTTTCAAGAGCTTTGTAAACAAAATTACCACAAATTAGTGTTGTGCAAAAACATCTACAACATTCAATTTTTATAACGACTGCACGATATAAAAGCACCAGATTTATCTCCAGAGCAATAAGAGCATATCGAAAATAAAAACATAAAATATCGAAAGCAAAAACATGTTTTTCTTTTGGGTCTCTTCAGAGATGTGCCACAACACAACACAGGATAAATTCAAAACAACATTTTTGTCGCACAAAACCAGCGGTCGGTTTGTAGTATTTTTCTTAAATAATCTACGAACCGATTTCGCTCAATTTTCTAAATGGGTATTTGGAGCAGTTTTAATTTCTATTAATAACAACGCGCACGTTGTGCTACGTGAAGAGAAGATATGACTTATTCGTGTGAAACAGTGCGATTTATGTTTAAGTTTTTGTTAATTTTGATCTAATTAAAATTTCTGTGCAAAAATTACTTGTCTGAATTGCTCGGTACTTTACGATGTCGTTAATGTCAATATTTGCAGATAACGCATCAGATTGCACAACATCATACTACGCAGAATATGATCCATTCGATTACCTGTATAGCTGTGGAACTCAATACTCTGATCCTGTTTATGAAGCAGTCAACAAAACAGATCGGACGCCAATGAGCCCGATCGGTAAGTTAAAACCTGTAAACATTTAGTTACTTTACGATAATAAAAAAAAACCATATCGTGCAGCTCCAATTGGCTGGAAGGTATCTGCTTTAAGTTATCAACATGATACTTCATCTCCTCCACCTTTGCCACCGAGGAACAGTAACAGTTTGAGTGAAACAAATTCTCATCAAGTCTTAGATAGACGAAAACATCCTGCAAGATTGTATGAAACAGTTATTGATAGGAAAACAAATGAGCCGGAATTAATGCAATTTTTCTGGATGGTTAAGGATCTGAGATCAAAGTATAAGTTCAGTGATCCGATAACAAATGTAGGCTATGTTATTGCTTCAGAGTTTAACAATAAATACTCAGAAGAAAAAAGCATTAAGCTTTTGGTTCATCCTTCTCTAGAAGCGCTTAGGGAAGATGGTGAAGCCGCTAAACAGGGCCATATTCCTGGATATGGTGCACCTGTTGCTTTTACCTGTGATGGTGAGTCATTTATGTTTGCCTGCCTTTTAAGTTCCTTCATAGCTTTTTTATATTTCAGTCAGCACAACTGTTGAACACGTTATCATGCATGTGTTTTGTGCTCTGGAGGGTCAGATAATTGGATCTGTAACCGATTTTATGGTTAAGGTAAGTTTAATTACAATATTGATTACTGTTTTCCTTGTGTGGTCACAACATCTAACATCTGGACACTATTTTCGTCTTCTCTTGTCAAACGGCAAAAGTTAAACGATAAAATTTTTCAGCCAATTGGTGTAGTTGAATGGCTATCCCCTCACTCAAAACTTAGTCAACTAGAATGTGTTCATGATAGTATAAAATTGGAGCATGATGTTCAACTTGGATTTTGTCCCAAAACAGAAGCAAACACGATGGCTATTGCAAGAACCAAAAGAGACGATGCTCGGGATGCCGAACTCAAACCAGAAGATATTCTACCAAATGAACACGACTCAACAATAACATATGACAATATGATGATTTTAATCGGTAAGAAATTCGGTAAACTGCAAATAAATTTATTTATTTTTTGTGTTATTTAGAAACCTTAGAAACGGAAATTGACAAATTAGAAATAGTTGCATCAGATGCTAGTCCCCGATCCATACTATCTTGTTCTGGAGTTGTTCAAGGTGTTAAAGCGATATGTGCACTCCTTGGTTCAATTGATACTCTTGAGATCGCTAGTTGTATAGAAGATTTAAAGAAATTGTGTGCCTCTGGTCAATTTAGAAATAGTTATGGTTCGAACAGTTGCCCTGACATAATTTCGGAATGCGGTGACTATGCTGAAGTGGCTTTACGGCCTAAAACATTATTAGATCAGATCAAGTTAAAGTGCAATCAGATTCGTGAAACTATCCAAGAACTTATTGAAACTTATGCAAATGCGTTTAGAGTAGACTTTTGTGTTAAAACATACGAGTATACAAGCAGTAAGTAAATTGTACAAATTATAGATGGCATATATTTTATAATCTTTGACTTATAGAGCCGCTCTCTGTATCTCATGTGCTGAAACCAATTATAGTAAATATAAGCTGCCTACATCGTCCACCGCCCAGTTGGAAATACGATGATTACCTGCTTGGGGCACAAATTTATCACGGTACTCGTTTTATTGGAGATCCTGTTGTTACGCCGTGCAGTAATGATACCAGTGGAGGCCTTTTCCCTCGATTAAAATTCGATTCGTGGATAAGTTTTGAGAAGAATCCCATTTGCACTTTACCCAGAGAATCGAGACTGATTTTTGTACTTTATGGATGTAGAGCTGAACCAGCTGAAAATAATGAATCGAATGATAACAATCAGGAAAGAAAGCAAGTAACCACAGAACTTGGTTGGTGTGCTATACAACTTTTTGATTTCCAAAGGTGAGTTCGTTTAATCAATTACTAAGAATTCAATTTCATAACCGTTCTGATTAGGGAAATGATTTCTGGAACACATTTGCTTTCTTTATGGCCACCAACAACAGACAAATTTTTGGGACCAGCTCCGGCTAAAGGCTGTCACCCACAACCAGATTTTTGTCCGGTATTAAGTATTGAAGTGCCACCGTATGGAGCACGGATAGTATTCCCAGAGCCCATGAAAAATCCTCCTCCTGCACCTAGATATGATTTTAAAAGCTTAGATTGTAATCTCCAGCAAGAATTGCTAGATACCGCTGAGCAAGGGTATCCTGGAGCACTTGATAAACGTGAAGTTTTCTGGGAAAAGCGACATTACCTTCAAGATTTTTCACACGCCCTTCCCAAAGTTCTACATGCTGCGCACAGTTGGGATTATGCTAGTTTAATGGATTTGCATTCCTTATTAAAATCATGGACTCCATTAAGTCCTCTTCAAGCTCTGGAATTGCTTTTGCCTCGATATCCTGATATGGAAGTTCGTGCAAAAGCTGTTGAGTGGATTTCACAAATGCCAAATGATCAGTTAGTTGACTATCTTCCGCAGTTGTTGCAGTCGCTTAAGCACGATACGTACGAGGCTTCACCAATGGCTAATTTTCTTTTATGCAAATGCTTAGAATCTCCACGAATCGCACATCACATGTACTGGCTTTTAGTGCACAGTTTGCCTGGGGATGCGCCTCAGAATTCTATTGATGCAACAACTGCCGAATTTGATGAATCATTAATTACTCAGGCTCGGTATCATCGACGAAATAAAATGATGTTACGCTCTCTTTTAGCTATCTGTGGAGAAAAGTTGCTGTCTAGGTTCTTGTCACAAAATATGATGTGCAAAAATTTGGCTGAAGTGGCACAGTCTGTAAAGTTATCGAAAGAATCATTACGTCAAAAAACTCTGATTCAAGGTATGGAGAGTGTAAATCAAATCCTTTTGGAAACGCCAACATCTCTACCACTTGGACCTGGCCTTGAAGTAAGCGGAGTAAATGTTCGTGGCTGTAGTTATTTTAATTCGAATACATTGCCACTTAAAGTAGCCTTCTTAGGACCAGACAGGGGTATTCTTCCAGCAATATTTAAGGTTAGTCTGGTGCATAAAAGAATGGATTCTAAAAGACTTAGAGGTATTTTCTTAATTGTATAATTTTTATTTTCTATTTGTCATAGTGCGGAGATGACTTGCAACAGGATATGCTCACTATTCAACTAGTTAGAATTATGGATAAATTGTGGCTGTCGGAAGGTCTCGACCTTAAAATGGTTACGTTCAACTGTGTTCCAACTGGTTATAAGAAGGGAATGATAGAACTTGTTACGGAAGCAGAAACTCTAAGGAAAATTCAGGTTGAATATGGTTTAACTGGGTCATTTAAGGATAGACCAATTGCTGAATGGTTAGCAAGGCAAAATCCCAGCCAATTAGAATATCAAAGAGCTGTGGATAATTTTACAGGTTGGTCTTTCGCTCTTATCTTAGGTTTTTTACAAATTGATAATTTTATAGTTTCTTGTGCTGGGTATAGCGTTGCTACGTATGTCCTTGGAGTTTGTGACAGACACAATGATAATATAATGCTTAAAACTTCTGGACATCTATTCCATATTGATTTCGGCAAATTCTTAGGAGATGCCCAAATGTTCGGAAATTTTAAGAGGTATACAAATTTTCGGATAACATGTTACTAAACTTAGGGTAATTTTTGCTACAGGGATCGAACACCTTTCGTTTTGACATCTGACATGGCATATGTAATTAACGGAGGCGATAAGCCATCAACCAAATTTCATCATTTCGTTGACTTATGTTGCAGAGCATTTAATATAGTTCGAAAGCATGGAGACCTAATACTTCATATGCTTGCTTTAATGGCTACAGCTGGAATACCTGGTGTAACAGCTGATGCTGTTACTTATGTTAGAAAGGCTCTTCTACCTTCACAATCAAATCCTGAGGCAGCTGCATCATTTGCGAAAATGATTCAATTCTCATTGAAAAGTTGGTTTACTCAGTTCAACTTTTTCCTGCACAACCTAGCACAACTTAGATTTTCTAGTGATGAAGGAAATGGAGAGTTATTAAGTTTTGTTCCAAGAATTTATACGTATGTATTGTATGTTGGATTCATTTTAAATAAACTTAGATTTCCTTTTATGCAGAATGCAACAAGATGGAAGACTGAAATCTGTGACTGTACATGGATATCAAAAGCGATACGATTTGGAAAAGTATTATACATATATTCTAAAAGTTACAAGGCAGAATCAGCCCGATCCTGCATATTTATTTCGATCTTATAAGGAATTTTTGGAATTTCATCAAAAATTGTGCCTTCATTTTCCATTAGCTAAACTTCATAGGTAAGTAGATCTAAAAAATTATTTACTAAAGGTTATGTAATATGCGTAGAATATATTATTAATCGAAATTTCGAATTTCGCTTCTGCTCTCTATTCTGAACTACATGGAAAGTAAAGGGAAAATGTCGCTCCTACTACGTTTTTACACTTTACACTTCAAATGGAGAATATCACGTTTCAGCCGTAGTGTGTTAGAGATATTACGATTCATTATTTCTTTGCTTCAAAAATGAGAACTCGTTAAAAACAACAAATTATAGTTCATTTAGTGAAAAATAAAAATAAAAAGAATAAAAAATGGGCAGGATATGAAAACTACTTTTTTAAATTTGTTCTACTGGAATTCCTTGAATTAGAAATGCAGTTCAGCTCTCTTGGTTTATTTTAAAAACTTTATAATGTATAACTGAGTCATAATTTCTACATTTCAATATTGA
Source organism: Dasypogon diadema (assembly GCA_006980735.1). Lineage (NCBI taxonomy): Eukaryota > Metazoa > Arthropoda > Insecta > Diptera > Asilidae > Dasypogon > Dasypogon diadema. Next base: position 45,339 of record QYTT01084417.1, read on the forward strand.
TAGTGGCTGAAAATTTTAACGTCATGTAAAACAAATATGTACATGTATATTGTTTTTCGATAACAAATTTCCCGTTAACTACTTAGTTTTCAACATTCGTTTCAGCTAATATTTAACCTATATAAGACAAATATCACTTAGGGTTGAGTTAATGTAACTCGATGCTCGATCACCAGACAATTGAGTAAACATTCAAGTAGATTGTTTTCCTATTCTGTTTTGAACATGAAATGTCTATCCTTCACACAATTCAGATAGATTTTTATGTTAGTCGTTTTACTTTACATTTAACTATGTAGAAATAGTGAAAAACTAAAGACAACTCGATTGATACTATTTGTCATGATGTTATTTTTGCAATTCTTTCCTTAATTTCTTTTTATTATGCTTTAAATTATTTTACTTTTGTGGTACAAGTTTCGAACCAAATTTTGTTGCCAATTTGTGATTCATTTATAAACAAATATGAGCGGTTTAGTTCCAAAAACCTATTTTCTTTGTTTACTTCAATAGACAATAGATTGATAATCTACAGATCACAATTCCTCGTGTTGCCAAGAAATTTTGGGGTTCAAAATTGAGAATAAACTGTATCTCTACGTAAAACATTTGTGAGGATTTAAATAATTTAAAATTCCTCTTCCCTCACATTTCATGCAAAATCGTCATAAAATGAAGGGGTTTTTCAGTTGGGCTCACATGAATTATCTCTACATTTTACATGATGAAAGACTACGGAAATGCACATGAAATGTGAAAAGTTCCATGGCTTTTGCTTGGGTATTGCCGGAGATATGCCACTTCGCATTTCAATTTACCGAGGTGCTTACAACAGAGATAGAAATAATGTGCTGAATAATGCAATTGAATGAGAGGTTACCCGTCAAAATGATGGGTTTGTTAAACCTAGTGTTAGCTTATTTTTTTAGGACTTCCATCTCAGACTAACTGTGCTACACTAAAATTCTGAATTTTCATTGGGCCACACTTAGTTTTGATGAGTTTATGAACGCAAAAAACGAACAAATTCAAAATGGACTTTAAATACACTTTAATATTAAAACTCTAAATACACTTTAGTAATTTAGATTTCGGGCTAGTGCTGTGGGAATGTTGGGCTTACCTTGTATACGAACCCTCTTAAGGATTTGCCTGGCAGAATGCTTCAAATATCCCACGAAATCTTTTCTTCTTTATGCAAGACAGAGACCTCTGTTCGTCAGCTTGATGTAACTAATTTCTTCTTA
>QYTT01084417.1:52877-71586 GCA_006980735.1 Dasypogon diadema
GGCGAAGGTGTACATATGTGCACTTTCATGTGAAATTGATGTGTATAAAAGCTACGTTGACTCAACTGGATAAATATCACTCAAAGCACGACAGAAAATTTTGAAATACGACGGAAAATCCGTAGTATTGATAGATTAAACTTTGGACTTTTTCAAAAAAAAGGGTTAGTCTCATACACTTATAATTTACAGAATATTAAAACAAGTTGTGTAGTTATTCTATGAAAAAGATTGATTTTTTTTGTTATATAAAGTGTCGTTCTTACATGGGATATTTCAAGATAGGCCAAAATTCCACGAGTTATAGATCACGAATATCTTTTAACAAAATAAGAGGAAATGCTATCTGAACCATGCGAGAGCTCATCAGTTAAATTCGAAATAGCTTTGTTTTTCAAATTCTTTAGATGCCCTTATGAATCGTTAATCCACGGCTGATAGTTATCCGGATAATTGGACTTGGTAATTGGAACACATTGGGCGCAACACACCGTAATGATATCAAAAAACGGATGTACATCCGTACATATAATTGAAAAACTTAGGAGCACGTTTTGCTGATGCTGATGCTCAATCAGTCCTCTTTGCTGATAAATTTTCTATTAGCTTCATCTTACTGCGGGATATGCTGATTTTGGTTGGAAGCCTTTGCGAAGAGTTACAATTTTGCACATTTTTTGGCTTTCAATGGAATTGTTTATTCAGTGAACAAACTTTTGCTATATCAACTACACTTTTGGCCGATCAACTATTATGGGCTGGTAATAAAAATAATTACGTAAAACGTAAATATCTTCCTGATTTCATAGGCGAAAAGACGTTAACTGGGGAATACTGCAATTCATAAATTCCATTAATATTTTGGTCGCGAAGTGACTACAATTATAAGAAAGTTATCTAAATAACTTGGAATATTGTATTTAAGGGGGAACACCACTGTGACGGTCCCGAAAAGGGCTCTCTTTTACAATTTTTTTCTATAACTTAGTGAACTATGTAAGGACTGGGGGAAAGATATGTTATAAAGGATACTTTAAAGTATATTTGTGCAAATTTTTACTAGAAAAATAATTAAAATTAAGACGGATATGTATAGGAAAGTACCGATCCGTAAAAAATTCCCCTCCCAACGGTTGTGTCGATACTAGCGTTTAAAAAAACTTGAAATATTCCCATTTTTTCCGAATGGCTCGTTTTTATCAAGAGTTTTTTGGAAAGAAACAATGAACGTTTGTTACAGAATTTTTCAAACCTTCTATGAAAAAAACGGGAAAACTTCGTCGATTTAAAAAAAAAACCGAGAAAAAAACCCGAAACAAAAACGAAAAAGTGACCAGTTTACCTTTAGTAAATCAAAATTCAGTTTTGATATAATACGATGTACCCATTTTGCTTCTAAACCTATCATAAATCTCATTTCGTTTGTAATTGTTATTTTTTTTGAATCGTAAACATTTCACTGTACTTGACTTACGCACGCCTAAGGCGTGAGAACAATGTGGGTGGGTATTGCTGCTGCGCAGTTTGAGTATTTTTCGAATTTTTCTTGAATAAAACGGAAATAAAACAAAATTTGTTTTCTTTCACCAAAAAACACTGTATTTTTCAGAATTTTCAACCCTAGTCGATACCTCCGGCATGTTAAAGAAAAACTTCAATTTTTCAAGCAATTTTTCTTCATTCAAGCGGCCGTAAAAAATAGTAGTTTTCAAAATAAAAAAAAAAGGCTACGCTTAACGTTAGCCACTACGATTACGGAAATTTTGGATAAACAATTTTTACGATCGGATTATTAATGTTCGAGTTTTCGAAGTTCGGAAAAAGTCGTTTCGAGGAACACGCGATTGAAAGTTTAAGTACGTGTTTTGTTTTTAAAATGCCGGAGAGAACTAAATGCCTAATATACTTTTTATTATTATGAACATTAAATTTTGAACGTTAGAAGATCCTAGCAGGCTTTATGTTTTATATGAGTCAACATAAAGAGAATTTTACAAAAGAGAGACGAGGGGAATTACACTAGCAGGTACTATCAGCCGGGAACAGCCGCATTACCTGTACCCACTAAAAAGGCTATTACTTAATCATTTTTACGAATTATGACATACAAATTTGTGGACATATTCTTGAAAGTATATACTTTAAGAAAATGCAAAAAACCAAAAATCGGTTTTTTGACCTCCCCCACAGTGGTGTTCCCCCTTAAACCACGTAAGCAATTATGCGTCCTGCATGAATCTCTACCTTATTTATGATAATGAATTTTAGTATTGTGTTTGTTCCTTTTTTTTGCAACCCTTAATACTTCCACTTATTATGTGAATAACTATAGAGTTTTTGTTTTATTACCCTAAATGTTAATGTACAAGATCTCTACATCGTGAACGAGCTATAAAGCAATTGTTAATGTTATCTGTATTTACGATGTTGCTGGACAATTCATAATAAAATATTGTCTTTTAAGTGCGAATTACTCTAGCGGAGCAATTTGTATACATGTTCCCATGTAGAAGTTTGTCTAAAATTTATGTTGATTATTTTAACAAAAATAAACTTTCGGAATTTATTATCAATTGCTTACGAGCAAGAGAGAAGATAGAAATGGTAGCTTGGCTGGACCACGTGCCCATATTTCCCAAAGTTCCTTCATCCTTTTAACTTTTGGAACCTGAAATCTTAAAAAATTCAATCATATAGTTTATTCTAAAAGCACTGCAACAATCAAGAAACTTTGCTTTTGTTGCAGTAAAGTTTTCAACTCTTTGTGGCAATTGAAGCAGACTTGATTTCTTTTCGGTATCAATAATCTGCAAAATCGAACCTTAGTCTTCCAATTTAACAATAAATTGTATTCATTTATGATTTTTGAGGCTCCAAAGTTTATGAATTTACGTAATATCGGATATGATTGAAACAAAGTAACAAACTCCTATACTTCATTAATAATTCCTTCTATCAATCTGTTATTTTCCATGTGTTTATTTTGTAGAAAATGATCTGCAGTTATTGTGTCATTCTGACAGCAATTTGCCACAATTTTTCATAATTTTCCAGCTTTGCATGAACACCTGCTTAAACATGACTGAAGCCTGTGGTGAGAAGAATCTATGGGATTTTTAATTCAATTACTACTTTTTAATTGTAGAAATGCTGAGAGTGTAATGGTGTTCTGTCATCATTAAAGTTTGCAATTATGTTTTTTTTATATGAGTCATTATTGAACTAAGTGAGGTAAATAAGTATTGCGATCTCAGTCTATTACAAAGAGAATTCTTCTGTTCTACAATATGAAGAAAACGATCAACATCTCTCACACTTTAAAAAATTATCTGTTTGAATTATCTGTTAGTGAAAAAATATCCACATTTATATTTTCTTTGTTTGAAAGAAGAAAAGAAACGTTTTTCAAGACCTGGAAAACTACTGATGTGAAAACGATCTATGTCTGATCAATCGGCGCTGAATATTGTAAAAGCAAGGTTAATTGGATTTTAAATTTAAAACGCTTATTGCTCGTAATTCGAAATTGTGTATGAAAATTGAACAAAATTACAAACTTCGGGTAAAATTGCTTAACTTCTTAAATATGAGAGTAAAAATAGCGTTTTGTTACGTTTTCAGCGTGTTTACGCAGGTAATGCTTCTTCCAACCCAGCAAGTTTACCTTCTGGTGTTCCGCAAGGTTCAATATTGGGTCTTCTTCGTTTTTCATTATATATAGACGATGTTAACTTTACAGGTTTGAGATCTAATATTATTAAATATGATCACGATGACGTTCAACTTTATCTCTCTACGCGGAAAGATGGTATCTCTAATGTAATTCACAGTATGAACTTGGACCTCAAGCATATGTGGAAATGTTGACACCAAGAACCTATAGAATTCTCAGACAGTGGTCGACCTTGTGTCGTGACCTTTCCACTAAAATCAGGACGCATTTAGTTGTTACATCTATCGTCTCACTTATAAATTATTGTGATAGCCTTTACAGCTCAACGAGTTGGGTTTGTTTTTCTCCTTCGAGCTTTGACCATGTCTCCCCTTATGTTGTTTGCTATGACTTTTCAGGGGTATTTGAATTTTAGAAAAAGTAACAAGAATATTTTTGTAAATAGCCAGTAAGTTTATTGTTATTTACAAATTTTATTAGCTATTTCAAATTACCATTTTGAATTCTTATTGTTTTTTTGTTTATTATTATTTTTCTTGCATTTTTTCTGTTCTCTTGCTCTACTTGTATTACTTTTCTTTTCCTTTTCTTTTTTTTACTAGTTAAAGTTCTCAATTTTTTTGATTTTCTTTATTTGCTACTTTTGTATTACTTATAGTTCAATTTCCCTCTGACACACATAGTTATATTTATGTTTATTTTAATACATTTTAAAAACCTAGCCTTAGGGTCAATTTACATAGCAACAACATGCATTTTTACTGAAAACCTGAACAAAATGGTCTTATTGATTGATGTTATGTGTAAAAACAGGACAAAGAATGAAGGGAAAAGAAGTTGACATTTTAGCTCGTAAAATTTTGTTGGCATATGTTTTGTCTTTCTTCGTATTTTATCATGTTAGCTTTATCTATCCCGCTCGCACTATTTCCTTACAATGTTGTAATAATATAAATTGGCCTTTAGTCTTTGTTTATTTGCGATGAAATAAATTATTATTCTGCTGGGACCAAGGATCGGCAATGATCAGGCTGTGGTGTTTGCAGCCCACGAGACTTCTCCCCGCTTTGGAGCTCTGCAGCACCGTGGGAAAGGTGGGTCCCCCGTTGGACTGGTAAAGCTAGATTGATGCTGGGAGCAACTTGTAGATGTTTGCGACCCTACAGGTTGGTCCCGCGGAGCTTTATTCCTGATTGATAAATTGTTTGTTCGTTTAAGCTATTTTTAACTTTGGTATTTAACAAAAAAATGAAAATTTTGGGATCTTAGTGGAGCTCTCGCTTGTCTCGGGCAATATTACCTTTGGCACAAAATATTTTAAAGGTCTAAATTTTTTGTAGAAATTTTACATTTTGGTGCTTTTACCTTTTGTGATAATTTATAAAAAAATTTTTGGAATAGATTTCACTTGTGTTAGGCTTTAGGGTTAGCTTTTGCGTCATTCTTTGATGTGTAATATTTTTCGTGCCTTTCTTAATCTTCTTGTGTCTTTTTGTGAGTTTTATTTTGTGCCTTTTATATTGTGTCTCTTTACATATTGTCTATATACCCAAATAGGTTAGATAGAGCTTAGAAGTTATTATTATTACTTTTTACTCAAATCCCCTTAAAAGTAGAAAGCATTTTTTTTTAATTTTAAGATTTATATGACTATAAATAAAAGCAAGCGCTAGTTCAAATCTTTTAAAATGTGTTTCCTGTGATCCTTTTTCATTAATTTAATTTACTTAGTTTCACAAAAAATTAGCGCACTAATGATGATCAAATTAACTTGCTTTGATCAAAACGCTATTGGTATATTTCATTGAGAAAGAGGAATATTCTATTCTTCTGCACATTTTTCAACTGTATTTCACTTAAATTTAAACTTTATTTCACTTAAATAAATTTAACCAAAAAAATATGTCCACCAAGTGTTGTTTATTCCTATTGTTAAATTATTTTAGGTACTACAGATGTCCCGACCTGCTACTTTTCATTTCTTCGGGAAAGCTTATAATCTCAAAGAATGGTTTTTCGTTTTTCCTTTGATTTCTTTCTTTTTTCTTTTTCCATTTTCATCATCCAGTCTATTCTCTTTTCCTAGGCATCTATAATAGAATAGAGCTACTAGTACAAGGGTTCATTTTATAAAAGCCAACAACAGATCCATGATATGATATAACAGAAATGTGAAATTAAATATTAACAAGATTCACAAGATCACCTAGAAAACTCTAAAAAAAGATACGCACAGATTAATTGAAGATACTTCTATGTGATCGTGTAGAAAAGAAGCTAGCGATCGGGTTGTATATGGAGCGTTGGGGAAGAGATTTGTTATAGTTATAGTGTAGGTAGAAAATAAACATAGAACAATTTGAAGAAAGACACACAGAAAATTTCGTAATTAATTGTCCTGCATTTAAATTGAAAACAATTAAGGAAATTAAATTGAATTAAATCCTCCTTCTCTCTTAGTCAATACTCAAAATATTAAAATCTTGTTTTAATGACGGGGCTGTTAACACCCCCATTAATCTTCGAATGGCCAAGTGAGGCGACTAGGTTACCCCAAAAATGATTTTTTAAGTGTAAAATCGTAATTTATAGAATTTAAAATTACCTTTCTTGTAAATTATTATATTAAGTTAAATTATATGATACTTAAGCTAAAATTAAATTTCATGCAATGTAATCAATATTTTTGTGGCATGTTTTGATATGTTTACGTATCATTTTTTGTCCTTCATGTGTTTTATTAGCGTCATATAAATTAGACGTGTTTATAATAATTAGAAATGTAAAAGTGCAAAATACGGCTTTGCTTTTTTTTGTTTTTTACGGCTTTTATGTTTTTTTTACAGCTTTTTTCATGCTTTAATCGAGTAACGAAAACAGCATGACATCATGGCTTTTTATAGTTTTTTTTCGGCTTTTTATGTTTCACACTATTAAAAGCAAAACGGTTTTTCACTCTTTTCCTGTAAATAAACGAACGAAGGAAAGGGCTTTTAAAATTTTGTTGCTTTAACAATTTAAAATCAGAGAATTTGTAATTTTTATAATGTTGAAAGGAAATAAAAGAGAAGATATAATTTATCTGTCCTTACCTTTACAATTGTGCCGGCGGAAAGTCGTAAAACCAACAATTAATTTGCATGTAAAATAGAAAATTCCGAACAATGCGTGGCTGGTTTAATAGAAGTTCTACTTTCTGCTCGTTCTTTTGTCCTGAGAATTTTTTGGAATAAAGAATCGAATTAGTCGAAGATAGTTAAATAGCAACAAATAGAATATAAACAAGGCATTAGCTATTTTTTGCACATAGTATTTTTAAAGAAACAAATATGAATGAAATTAAAGGTATAAAATTGAAAAAAGACCGAAAGAAGCGGCTTTTTTCCGGACTTTTACATCTCTAATAATAATTATATTACTGCGGAGTAGGAAAGGGATGACGGAGGTGGTAGGGCAGAGGTATTGTGGGGATTTCAAATTAAAATATATACACTGTTCTGTTCCAATTATTAGTGCTTTGCTATATAACACGTGATTCCTTGAAGTGACACTAAAAATTGTTGTACATTCTCCCAACCCCCTTGTCTTCGGACTACTACAATTTTATTTGAGATTCTATCCTGAGATATCAGCCCTTATGCTTTATTAAGTAGGAATGTATACTTATATTTAACCTGCGAAATTTCTGCTAAAACTCCCAAAGTTGCAGGAACATTCCGGCAATATTGCTGGGAATTTTTAAGCTCTAATCAGTACATATTTGGTCTCAAATGAAAGGAGGAGATGACCTCCACACGATACTGTAATAAAATGTAGTCGCAGAGAAACATGGTTGTTCACACAAAATGCAGAGCATAGACTTTATACAAATTCTGGTCAATTGAAATTTCTAAATCGTTTTTCTTTTTCTTTTTTCCAGCTTACCAAGTGGTATGCATGTTGGACGTTCCAATATTAAAACGGTAGCTGAACGTCGTTTACCAGAAATTCGTATGTTCCTAGTTTCCCTATTTAATGCTGCAGATGAAATAGCACATTCAGATTTGGTTTACACTTTCTTTCATCCCTTATTGCGGGATCAGCAAGAAGCCGATATACACGTGTCTAAAGTTAAAGGTAAATATCGTCTGAAATTCATGGGTTAAATAACATAGTTTTCGTCATAAAATTTTCTTTTGAATGTAATTATTCAGTCACATAAGATATTTACTTAGGTGGCATTAATTTTTTATCTTGCAGATGTTAAACCTACATACAGGAATGAAAATGTTTGTGGTGAAGTAAAACTTTCTTTACAGTATCGACGCGGTACACTCACTGTTATGGTAAGTACTTTGTAAATTTTGTACTACCGACTCAGTTGCATAGCAAACTGCTTTTAGCAAAAGTTTACGGGGATCAGCTTTAGTTTCTTCATGTTTTGAAAACCAATTTATGCTAATAAGCTATATTATCAGTTTTTAATGCATGACCTTACGTTTTTCACAAAACTATAGCGCTAATTTTAATTCCTACATCCAATAAGTTTTTTTTGCGTAGATCAGTTGTTAATCAACATTTTAACACTATTTGCTTTTTTTCTACTTTCCCTATATATATTCTGAAACTAAAGAAATAACACTTTATGTAAATACACGTGTTACATATGATTTTATACATGAATGAGACTAAAAACGAAATCGTTTAATAAATGTCCATCTGCCTGTCAGCTCGTTATTTTAAGAACGCTTTAAACTAGAGATTTGTAATTTAGTAGATAAATACTTTATTAAAATTGAGAGAAAATGCTAGGAGGTAGATAGATTACATTTGGTACAATGATGCTTTGGTGAAATTAAAATGTTCTAGTAGCCAAACGCCAAATCGGGTAACTACATCAGAGGGTTGCCATATGAAACTTCTAATTTCTTACTTATTAAATGGAAATTCCCCTTTCCAGTGCTAACGCAAAACGATATATCGTATGTAATGTATGTGTTCTAGAAAATTATTTTGCATAAAAATATTTACAATAAATGTCTAAATAATAAACAGAGTACAAAAAATGTAACAAGGCGGTGGAATATCTTGAAAGATAAAGGTTTCATTGAAAAATTTATCAGACGAAAATTGGATCACAGAAAAGGAAGCACTTGGTAGTGACCTTGAGCTTGACCCAGGCTCGAAGGTCAAGGCCCTTGAAACAATACTTAGTAATTATATATTTTTGAACAAAATGTTTAAGACAAAAGTTGTGCGACATAAAAAGGGCCACTTAACCATTATTTTGGCTCTCAAAGAGAAAATGAGAAAATGTTCTATTAACACGTTAAGTGCGGCAAGCAGCACAGCATAACACTCTTGGGAGAACTACGTGTTAAAATGCATTTTTAATGAGAAAGCTTTTAAATGCCAGTCCCCGGGGACTTCTTCTTCTGTTTTTCTTTTTTTATGCAAACCCTTGTAAACTTGAAATTTATCTTGATGTCAGTTTTGCCCACATTTGTGTTTATTTTAATTGCTATGATGTGCACAATCGACTTTTAAACACAAAAGCTTTCAATAAGCGCCATCTATTTTCCCGTAGAACACTTAAATAATACAGTAAGCTTTTTAACTCGTTATAGTAACCGAGTTAATTTAATCCAGTTAATGTACCCCGTTGCCAAAAGAACGCAGCTAATAGCTGTGTTTTTTTGGACAACGGAGTTATGAAAGTTAAAAGAACGATTGGATTCCATGGAGTACAGAGTTAACTCTTCGTCTTTTATTTTTCTCTTTTTAAGCAAGTCTGAATAAATAAAGGCCGTGATGAAAATCAGCAGTTGATAGAACAGTTGGACAGGGTTCAACCACAATAGCTGTGTTCTTTTGGGCAACAGAGTTATGAAAGCTCAAAAGAACGGTTGGAATCCATGGAATACATAGCTAATTCTTCTTCTTCTCTTTTTTTCTTTTTAAGCAAACCCGAGATAAGTAAAGATCGTTATTAACTTGAAATTTATCTTAATGTCAGTTTTGCCCACATTAGTGTATATCTTAATTGCTATGATGAACAAAATCAACTTTTAAACACAAAAACTTTCAATAAGCGCCATCTACTTTCCCGTAGAAGACTTAAATAATTCAGTAAGCTTTTTAACTCGGTTAAATAACAGAGTTAATTTTACCTAGTTAATGTATGACAACTCTGTACTCTGCTGCCAAAAGAACGCAGCTTATGTTACTTGAGTCAGAGGTAACTGCTTCCCCAAATCGTTCCCGACGCTGCTTACCTGGTACAAACCCAGAGAAGGAAGTGCATCTAGAAACTGATATTCTTTGGTTGAGAGACCAAATATAGGTACCCTCTTTTTGGATTCTACATGATTTTCCCCTTAAGCCCCATATTCTAGATAAAAAACCAAAAAATAATAATTATGCGGTGGGTCATATTCACAAGGCCTTGCGTTCAAATTCCATCGGTGTCTATCAATGGTCGAGGTTTTCTATTGTCAACAGACTAATCATTAGAAGTCATTAAGTGTTGCAATAATTGTGTGGTTCGGAATTCACGTTAATCAGTAGCAGCATTTGTCAAGAAACAGATAAAAATCAGCATCTGTGCAACCCAGAAGATTTCTTATCTTCTCTCTCTGTCCGTACTAATGTTGCAGTGTTATCGAATTTATTATGATTTTAGGATAACCAAGTAATAATGTTTTTTTAATAATATGTGGGATTTAAAACAATGCTAAATAATTAAAAAATGCTGTCTGTCTTATTTTTAACTAAATTTCCAATCACACTGTCTTTAATGCAGATATTCAGGTACATAAGATTATTTCTTTTCGTTTAGATTTGTTAGGTATTATAAATCCCCAAGCATCGTGAGTAAATAGTTCTTCGTTTCCATTATTATATTTTGCACAGCAGATTTATATTTAGCTTGTGTTTTACCTCAAGTTGTAAAAAAGTAGAAGAAAGGAAATTTGAATTTAACGTATCATAAAAATTATAGAAGTTATTTCGATTTAATTATGTTCCTACTATCTGGTTTGCATTGTGTAAATATTAGGTCGTATAATATGAAATGCCAAATGAAACGTCACGTACATCCTGCTGTAGTGGCTCCATTGTTCGTATAATTTTTTCCGAAATGTGATTAAAATTAAATTAAATAAATAAAAATTCCGTATTAGTCTGCGCTTTTCTCTTCGGGCAGAACCAGCATCCGTATTGGAAGGCAAGGGGTTACAGGGTTGGGAAGAAAGCAATAATGTGGGATTTTTTGGGAAGAAATAAAAATCGTTTTTAACCCCCCACGCAAAAAGAGGGGTGTTATAAGTTTGACGTGTCTGTCTGTGTGTCTGTCTGTCTGTCTGTGGCATCATAGCTCCCGAACGGATGAAGCGATTTCAATTTAGTTTTTTTTTGTATTAAAGGTGACTTATGTGCGAGTATTCTTAGACATGTTTGATGAAAATCGGTTGAGCCGTTTAAAAGTTGTGGGGGGTGAAAGTGGGAATGTCTGCAAATATACTCGAGTGGGGTCTCAAATGAAAGCGCACTGAAAGAGAATATTGATGACTTAATCGAGAGTGTTCTTAGCTTCGTTTGATGAGAAAATTGGTGGTGGGAAAATTGGGACATGGAAATCCGATTGTCAAGTGTCGGGGGTTTTTTAAATTTCTAATTTAGTTTTATTAAAATAAATAAAATTGTTTATTCGTCAAAATAGAAATTACTAGATTCTTCATTAACAATAGAAAACGCTTCAATTTTAATGTAGTGATTCAAATTTCGAAAAAAGTAGTATTCTGTTGGCGACAAGCATGGAAAGTATGGGAATGCGACAGGATCTAGTAACCGAGTTTATTCAGCTTTCCCAGGGTGGTCTGTGATGTGTGGCCATCTTGCATTGTTAAGGAGAATAATCGGACCATGTTTGTCCATTAGTGAAGGGTCTATTTTAAGAAAGAATTGTGGACAACACCCCTCATAATCAACCACCTATATTTATAATAGAGTTTGGAATGGAAGTGGTGAATAAATGTAAAGGATAACCCACACGCAATTTTTGGAGATACGGTGCAAAGCTGCCCTCGAGTAAAAGCTAATTAACATTTGAAAAGGGCATAAAATTCGTTTATTGATGGCAATGGGATTTGAATCTCAAACTGTGTAAAGGCTTGGCATTAACATGTTCATGGCTTCACTTTTTTCTATTTTTTCGCAGCAAATAAATAATTTTGCTGGCTCTTCTTTTCAGAGCGGAAAATCAAGAAAAGTATTTGATGGATCTTTAATGCCGTTTTGGGACAAAATACTCTCCAGTCGCTGACTGCGAATTCTTTTCTACGATTCCGACATCAGTTCAATTTTTTTTCAGTCCGCCTTTCAGTCAGTAACTATTTATATAAAAAAGACATTGAGAAAAACATTAAACTTTAGTAACAAATACAAAGCAGCAAACATAGGATGAGAATAAAAATAATTCTAATTAGAGACATTCTTTGTTGAGCACTTACAATTTAGTATCATTCACTGTTGTAAATAATTTTTATAATTATCCATGTTACCCATATGCCGGTAGCTAAGTTGATTTAGACGTAGCTTTGCAGATTTTCTTCTCTGCAGGCACGTGGACGAATCTAATAGTATGCAATAGGCAGTGGTTGTGTAGGTCATTAAATTTCGTGAGTAAAAACCAAACAACTACACTTCATAATTACTGACTCTACGCTCAGTTTCTTCTTCTTTATTAATCAATGTACATATATCTGGATATGGTTAGTGTCATATTTTTATGGTATGCTGAAGCATTCTGCCAGATGGCACTACGAACGCTAAATAGCCTACAGCTAAGGCTGTTCTGCTGACGAAAACTTAGGAAAAATATTATAAATTACTATTTATTTTCCATCATTATCCATGTAAGCGGTAATTTCCTAAAAAACTAGTCTGTGCATTGTCAATGTGTTTACTTACTATCGTATTAGTATTTTCGTTTGCATGACTACCCTATCCTTATGAAACTAACAGACTATATTTTCCTTACAGCTCCATAAATAAATTTATGTAATTGCAATTTGGTTTTATGTTAACCTCTTTCCTCTCCAAATTGTATTTCATTAAAAGCATGATTTAATTTTTAGATTGAACAACTCTTTTTAAATAATGTACTCATTTTATAGATTCATCATGCTCGTGGTTTGCCACTTTTAGCAGGCGGCCAAGAACCAAACACTTACGTGAAATGTTATCTTAAACCAGATCCTGTAAAAGCAACGAAACGTAAAACAAAAGTAGTTCGGAAATCTTGTGTGCCTAGCTTTATGGAAACGGTAAATGGGGTCAATATATTTTCAAAGAAAATTATTACTGAAAAAAAAACTCTTTAATTATTTCAGTTGGAATATCGTATGCCACTCGAACATATCCAAAATCGCATTCTACAAGTTACAGTTTGGTCACATGATACACTTCAGGAAAATACACTTCTTGGTGGTTTTGATCTGAATCTATCCAAGTATGATTTAAGGGAAGAGCTAATCGAATGGTTTAGGCTTGGATATCTTCCCAGATCGTGATATTAAGCAATTTTCTCTTTTATGATCTAAATGAGAACTAGTTATTATTACATTCCGCACAATTTATATAATCCTTTGATTGCTTGAAACGTAGTCAAAAATACTTCTCTCCTCCCCAATATAAAATGCCCATCCCTATTTTATCCTTTTTCCACCTTCTCTCGCTACTATTCCTAAAGTTTATTTTTCTACAAATGTTTACTTCTTACATAGCTTGTTTCTATTTTAGTCTAATGTTTAGATGATTTAGTATTTTTATGGTGTCGTAGTATGTAAGTATTATGTCTATTTTGCAAAGTATAGTTACGTTTACCATTGAAAAGCATAATTGTAAATAGGGTTTATTGATATGAGTTGTTAGCATAAAAGGAGATTTGAAAAATTGGCTATTATTTAACAGTTTATAAGGTTATTATACAAAAAGATGTCACGATTTGTAATAAAGTATTTCTAGAAAATATGATTTCACCTTTCCCTAGATTTTCCTAGAAAATCCTGATAATTACTACTTTGTGTAAAATCTAGTTTCTTTTTCGAAAAACGCAAATTTAAGGATTTATTTAAGGCCATGTAGAGAAACCTACACAAACTTTTGCTTGATCCTTGATGGATGACAAATGCCCTGAGCGATTATCTAGTGGAGCTTTTGTCTCGCAATTTAGAACTATTCCGGTGATATTCGTCTCGTTTATCATGAACTGAGTTCATATTATGTAATTCCATTCAATTGTATCAACAATTAAACTTATGGCGGAATTATTGTAAAAATTCTACTCGGAACTTTGGACTTATTCGGGTCAGAAATTCTGAGCTAAATAAGTTCAAAATTCCAATTCGAATTTTTACATTGATTCCACCACAAAGGTTCGACCATCGATATGATTGAATTGAATCACATAATCTACCAGTAGATTGTTCACAAAAGTCACAATAAGGAGTTAGAAGTCCTTTGTAGATCCTGTTTACGTTGTTTACATGTTGGAATTTCAATCCCATTGTTTTTATCTCTTTTTTAATGTGCGCGAAATTACCGAAACTTCAGCTCGGGTGTCAATTAGAAATATTTTGTCCCCAGATTTCTCTGTGACCTATATACGATTCGTGGTGGATGCGAACTGGTTATTCGAGGATCGCAACTTAGTTTTCTTGGTGACTGCATGGCTTTTGATAACGGTTACTTGAACGGTTAAACCTCTGTTGATACCAGTAGAGTGGTGATGAATCGGCTGGTGAATGACTTCTGTAAATTCTGTCTGTATTCTTCGATATATATTTTTCACCATCTTTGCTACTGATTGATTTCTTAACTGGTGTTGACTGCCAATATCGAACTTATTGAGGAAGTCGCTGGAGCCATAGGGTATGTATAACGTCTGCCTCCAGTCATTTATTATATCTAATAATTCAGTCAGAATGTCATCATCCTCATTACCAATAAGCGTGTAGCATTTAGTCTCATCCTGAGATATGCTGCTAAAATTGTGGTTTCAGTTGGAAAAGCCAAAGGTATAGATTTAGCTTCCAAATCGGTGGCACTCGTACGGCTACTTATCCATTCCCTTCGTTGCTTGTCGACTTAGTGTCTAGGCCGAGCTGATTAGTGGTAAGCAGTCTATGTAGGCGGTAAATACGTTAAAAAATTTTTTAATAACAGATAAAACGGAGATAAATACATCCCTGGCGATGGAATACGTTCAAAAGCTCAGTTGGTGTGCCTCACCTTAGAAAGACCGAGACGACAGTGGAATTCCAGGAGTAAGGAATACTCAGATGGTTGGTTTTTTTGATTACTGAGCACGAAGCTTTCGATATTATCTTAAAAGTCTAGAGATACTAGGGGATAATACATGCAGACTGTGCCTGAAAAATACTGAGACAGTAGAACACATTGTACGCGTCCGCCTACTCTCATCAAGCAGGAGGATGGCTGTCATGAGCTACCCTACGGGTAGTTCGAGATGACAAGAAACACCGAGAAACACCGTCGTGTAAGAATCCATACTTAAGATATTGTGATTGGTGCGGATTTCACAGGATCCTCGATAAATTACTGGAATACACAATACATACTAGACAACACACCAACGAAGTTTAACTTGGATCGCTTCCAGTTTCAAATAATAACTATTTTTGCAGTATAAGATTGAAGATAGGACAAACCTATTCACCGGACGCATGTCACTTCAATCTGGGGAGGGAAGAAACATCAAAACAAGATCTCTGTATTTATACAGCCGTACTCCACTCAAAATTACAACACCTTGGACAGGTAATTTTTCTGTCGCACGGTATCAAAAGAGCGGACTCCAGCTTGGTCTTGGTCCTGAGTTTCATCAGAAAATTTGAGTTTGTTTGGGTATTTTCAAACTCTATTTAAAAGTGGACCTCCCTTTTTTGACCCTTTAGATAATCATGAATGACCTGAAGTTAAAAGACAAGTCGAATTTGAACACTAATTGCTTTTGTGTAGATCACGCATAGAATCGTAATTAAAATGATATGAGAATTTTGACTACTCTAGATGTAATCTAACCATTTGAAATCTTTGACATTATTTACGCAATCACCGTTCCTGTGCCGCAATATTTTCTGCAAAAGCGTAGCCCAAAGGAAATTAGGTAAAATATTTTTCCGGTATCTTACTGCAAAACAGTAATTGGCTGTTGTTTTTTTTTTTGACAGTAAAACAATAAACAACAAGTTCAGAAACACCTCTCTAACTCACTATGGTCAAGAAAACCAGCAATGATTTAAATTTTTTTACAGATTTAGCCACAAAAAATTCCGTTCCGTCATATTATGTACAAAAAGGTAAAAATATAACAAAAAAATGGTAAATATCCACCTTTCTTGGCAATTTCCTCGTTGACTGGCAAAAAATCAATAAGCCGGTGATTTTCTGCTAACAATGACCGGTAAAGACGATCACAATTTACCTTTTGCTTAGATGACTTAATTTCTCAAGGCGTCTAACAAAAATGAGGTGGTTAATGGCACGAGACAGAGGGGACCGAGCTTAGGTAAAAGAATGCCGTATAGCTTCATTATCTGCGACTTGATCTGGTAAACTACGAATTAATTACTGCCGTGATATTACCTGCGATCGTGCTAATTTTTTCCACGAAAGAATGCAAGGAATTTCTTACGATCACTTGAAGCGAAATCTTGTGAGATTCCTACTATATTACACGAAATATCACTGAGGATCGTGGTTACCTGAGAGCAGGTGATCGTGGCTGATCGATGGGTCGGATCTTTACGTTTAAAGATCATTTGAATGCGCATATTCAATTAATCAGATGCAGTTCAATAAATTGTAGCGGTAGATTTCGATAAATTAAAGAAGGATCACTTTGTAAAATGTTTTACAGCCACTCCAATGAAATGTATGGAAATTTGTCCAGACAAGTTATGATTTAATTACAAACATATCACTACTCACCGACAGATTACCGGCTGGACATGTCCATTACTCATCTTAAGTAGTCTTCACAGTTATGACTTTCCGTAAGTATGAAAGTAGGAGACTCCTCAAGGTTTCACGTCTCGTAGTTCCTTAATTGTTTTTTAACTCTAACTCATTAACCCTAATGAATACGACATTCACCTGAGTGAGGTTCATCTCCATCCACTCATACCACACTCTCTTGTCTAATATTAAACTGCTCAGACTAAAAGAAAAGGCATATAAAATTCATTGACCTTTGAGTCCGTAGTGAATCGAATCAGGTGCAACTGATTCTTCTCGCGTAGCCTCTGCTGACAACAGAAATCTGTGCTGTTTGCTCTTTATAACAAAATCTTCCAAAAGTATTTATCGGCCGCACATTATTTATGTTTCGGTAAGGTGAGAGCTGGGAATAAAAAAAAGTTGAAAAAGCCATGGAAATGGAGGTGCTTAGAAGATGGGTGACGTCATTACCGTGTTAGATGCTAATGAGGGACGGCAATAATATTTCGTTTTGTAATAATAAAAAATTCAATTTCATGGAAATGAAGAAGCGGTGGATTGAGATTGCATTTGGCTTTATTATCTTGGATTTTTAATAGGACATACCATCGTGACATAACCATGAAATTCTGTGAAATTTTTACTTGAAGTTTTTATTGAAAATGTAAGGATTTAGAAATACTTTAAAAAATTTAACTTATACTGCTGTGGTTCTATAAATGACTTGCTAACTTTTTATCTTTTAACCTCGGAAGTAATTGAGAGAAGATTTCCATTACGTCTGTATTCTGCGGGCACTCGATTCGTGAAGGCTCCACTTGGATCAAAAGTGCAAATGATTAGTTGTGAAGGTTAATGTGTACTCTTTATCCACACGGTGGAAGTAAAATCGTTTTAAAGCGAACTAAAAAAACCGAAGGGATAATACGATGATAATTCCTGAAGACATAACAATCAAGAAGACACCTCTCTAATTTTTGACCTGAACACTGAATAACTGGAGAAGAGCTACTCGATGAAAACGGATCCTTGATATTTTTAAGGCGTTGTGTTGCTAACCTGCATAGAGAATTTTCCCGTTAGTATTACCCAGTTCGCAGTGGGCTAGAAACTTTGAGTGTTATCACAACCAAATAAGGACCTTTCTTATACGGATTTCGGGAGTGCGAGTGAGCTATCCTGCTCGAGGCTCAGAAAAAAAAATCCAGCGACCAGGCCAATCTCAATCCGGACAACTGAAGAATCATTTACGGAAACGAACCTCTTTTTTAATAGCGATCCATCAGAAGTCTTTACATCGTTTAAAATTCTTGGACCAGATCGTAGGTGGAAGTTGACGTAGATAATACATATTAAATTTAGCCACAACAACATTAACATCTTGGGGGAAGACCTCTTTGATATAACCTGGGAAGTGAAAGCGAAAGAAATAAAGTATACTTCTACAATAAAACTCATAGTTACATACGCAGTATGCGCTTTATGTAAGGGAGGATACCATCCATGGATATTAGGTCTTCGGGGGCTTTGTTTGAAGGTTCTTTTAAGTCTATCACTGTTAGGCTTATATAATTATATGTCCCAAGTAGGGATTCGATGTCGAAATCGATACTTTACTCATATTAGTATTTTTGTTTCGATACTTGTAAAAAATGTACCAATACCACGCTTTCAATACTTGTACTCATATCAGTACTTTCCCCTCGGTATCGAATGTTTATGTTTATACTCCTGTTCCCATGTCAAAATTTCAATGTAAATGTGCAGTGTAAATTGCCAAGCAACACATTTCCTCCCAAGAACACAAGACTTGAGTAAACAGGAACATTATTGGGATTGTACTTCGGATTTCGCGCCAAAAAAAGTAGAAATCGTCCAACAGGCAAAAGAATCCAGAAATTGTTGTTTTTGAGTGATTGCTTATTAGAAGAATGGAGCCTATAAAAGTCTGAATAAAACAACATGAAAGATGGTATTTTTTCCATAAATTTAATAATTTTCTGTAGGAATAAAAAGTCTTTTTGTAAAAGGCTA
>QYTT01084419.1:0-35298 GCA_006980735.1 Dasypogon diadema
GTCCTCGCCCACTCCTAGATGTGGAAAATAAAGGCCACCCTGATTCGATTCCACATGCAAATAGTACAGAGCTGTTGTTCGGAAAATTTCGATTTCCTTCTTTCACTTTAAAATTTCCCTTTTTATTGACAGCCTTACTAGGAATTGTTTTCCTTTCTTAAGAAATTCTTTCCGGCTTTTAGTGGTATGGGAGAATTCAATATGCTGTCGCTTCTGTAACAAAATTTGAGGCACAGGCCGATAGCTCTACGTTTTACCATCATCGGCACTAGACTTGTCGAATCGATTTTATACTGTACATATCATGTACATCCTCGCCCCACCCATACACTATACTCCAACCTTATGTTTATTGAACAGGAATATGCCCTTTATTGGAATATTCCGACTTTTTGTGGAAAAACGTAAAAAAATCAACCCTTTGCACCTTCTGGTGTTCTTGATTGAAGCATAGGAGTGCAATCGGAAATTGGAACTGATTTAATGCATAACTTTAGAACATGGAAATTATTAAATTGCGAGTTATTGCAGTTGTTCAAAAACCCAATTTATACACAAATTTTGGTTTATTATATACGAACCACGTTTATAATCATAGGTAGGTAGTTTGTTTGTAAACGAAAATGTTATTGAATCAAGATAATGTCAAATATTGAATATAAGTTGAGGAGTTACGGAACAAAAACCGATAAATCCAGTTTTGTTATTTTTTCTTAATGAATTGAATTTTTTTCTAAATTGAAACAGAAACCGATAAATCCCGCACAAAATTATCTAACATGAATAGTATTTAGTTGAAAACCAGTTCCATTTTGTTTTCCTACAGGAATTCTATTATATTATGTACGAGCGGCAAATTTTTGCTTTTAAAATGGAAATCTTTTTTTTAACAAACTCCTATAAATTTAAAGTGGAGTAATCAAAGCCAGATAAATCTAAAGTGGTGGGGTCAGAACTTGCTATCTCCGTATTTATTTTGCACATTTACGGATAATAGAAGTACATACCTTTTTGTGATTTTAACAATTAACATATTCTTACCGGTTAATACTTTTTGCACAAATAATAAATTGATAAAAATAGCCACCTTTATAAAAAGGAAAGTTGAATTCAATTAACAGTTTAGGTTTGAGGCGGGGACAAATTAGACGTCCCAACAAACGAAATTATTTACATTCAAGCCAGCTGCTTTGCAAGCTTTAATGTTTTCAATCAACAAAATTTCCATTTTTTCTGTAAGAATGCAATTCTCCGATGCAGCAGAGTTAAAAACTTGTTCTATCGGCCATTTTAGCGCAAATAAATATATGTTTTTTTTCGGATCAAGGAAATTAAACCGCTTTTCCCACAACCATAATCAACATTTTATCATATTTTCCCTTGTATTTTAAATCTCACTTAATAGAAATTTTATCAATCTTTTTATTGTTTTCAAAAACTTTTC
This sequence comes from Dasypogon diadema, assembly GCA_006980735.1. Lineage (NCBI taxonomy): Eukaryota > Metazoa > Arthropoda > Insecta > Diptera > Asilidae > Dasypogon > Dasypogon diadema. The sequence goes on from QYTT01084419.1 coordinate 1,445, forward strand.
TTTTCAATTATTACACCACAAATCGCCAACCCATGGAAAAAAGTTCGCCCTGTAACAAATCCTTTCGTTTTTCAATTTTTTAAACGACATTAGATTTTTATTAGATAAGTTCATAAAATGCGTAAAAGATAAATAAATTCTATTTAAGAAAATAAGATAAAAACAAATTATTCCTTCATAAAAGACCAAATTCAACTTCCAAACTCTTACAATTTGTTTCTTGGACCACGAAAATTCCGATCATGTTTTCATTTTTGCCTATACAGCGCCGCGGCTTCTTCTAACTTTGCCCATTTTTTCAGAACAGGTCTATTCATTTTGACTTTGGGCATCTATTGATCGAATTTAGGTAAACTAGTGTCAGGACTATTAATGGAGCATCATTTTATTCTCTATGCACAATCTATACAATCCAAAATTGTGAGAAAACGGAGTTACCAGTAAGCGCGAACTTTGTTCAAATTTGAACACCCTGTTTGTAAAAATGGTATATCAATTTTCATTAATATATGATACCAATAAAGAGAAATTAATTTTTACCATGATCATAAGAGCAAATGAGAGCTTGTATTCCCTGATCATATTTCTCACTTCCCTTTTTTTGGAAAATTGAAACTTTTCTGCCGTTTTGTGACACAATCAATTGAAATCTACTTTTTCAGAACACTTGATCACAGGTTACCGCGTAAAGTATTCATTTCATACCTAAATGAGAAGCTTGTATAAAATCATGCTGCATCAGAGATCGTCTTCCGAAAAAGTGTAAAACATATTTCAGTCACGTTTATTAAACATATTTAGAAACTAACATTTTTTTCTCATCCCCACTCACCAAAATTGCATTATGGATAGAATGTTGTTAAATCAGTTAGATTCACGTTGCTATTCACTCCCTAGTGGCTCATTTTTACGTTGTAATAAATTTAAAGAAATCCAGTTAAATTTCCCTTATTTTTTTTAGATGGTATGACAGATTGTTCAGATAGTGAATGCTGTTCACATCCTGCATGCTCTGAGCACATTATGTGTCTGTCATCGAATGATCCCGTCGAGGTGTTGCTGCGAAAACAACCGCCATCAGTAACGGCATCATTCTATCAACGGGTTAAATTTTTAATAGAGGAAAATTCTGTTCAGTCGTACGCCCACATGGATGAATACAGTGAAAAGTAAGTCAATCTGGATTTCCAAATTTTTATATTATTCTGTCATTAATAATAAGAAATTGTCCTATTTCGCATTATTGGTTTCATTTTATTTTATAGAGCAAAAAATTGGATTTGATTTTTCAAATTTATAGACTGTTTGAAATGAGTGTTTTTTATAAACATTTTTGAAGATTTTTGTTTTCAACTAAGGTGCCAAAAACCAAAAAAAATATATTTTTTTCCTTTTTTTGTGTGAGCAAAATTTTTTTCTAAAACTTGCTGTGATATCAATAGTATACAAATTTTCTTTCAATATATTTTTATTCATTTATTTAATAAAAGGAAAACATTCCCACCCGTAGAAAATATTTTGGGAACATCTAAACGGTGGCTATTGCACATATTCTAACGGTAAATTATGTGAAAATAGAAGATTTTAATAGAAAATGTGCAAAGCATCAGAGTGCACCTATTTAGGGACAAAGTGCTTTCAAAAAATTTAAATTGCTGGTGCAAGAAAAGAAAAAAGCTCAAAATAATTTATAATTTTACGAAATTCTCAACAAAATTATTGAATTTGTTACGAATTTTTAGAGCAAGAAAATTATTAGTAAAGGAAAGGGATTTTCGAAACACTTTCAACCCCGTCTTCATATCCTTTTGTATCCTACTTGTCCAACTCCCCTCGATGTGGTCTATCATTACAAGAGGAATTAATTTTGAATTTATTTGAGGAAAAAATTGTTTTATTTTTGTTTTCTCTTCGAATTTTTTATGTGTTGCACAGTTATTATTTTTCTACGCCGGCACTATTGTAACCAACTTTTGTTGTTATTCTAGCGCAAATATATAAATATCAAAGAAATATAAGAACAATACAACATAAGTTGGGTTAATCAGTTTTTTTATTTATTTTTGAGCTTTTTCTTTTCTTGCCTTTATGTGACAGATCTCGGAGACAAAGTTACTCTTAAAAACAAAAGAAAAAGCTCATTTACGCTAAATGAATGAAATATGAATTGTCTGATTTAAGAGGAACTTTGATAATAAAGTGAAAAAATATGTAACTCCAGTAGTAAATGAAATATTTGCTAAATATCACAAAAGCAATTTTAGTCCTCTAATAGGTTCAAAATAATTTCAACATGATAGCACTTCATTGAGTATGTGTGTTGTCTAATGTTTTACATCCTTGTGTTCGTCTAACCCCTCATGTTATTTGGTACAAAAATAAATGTTTATGGAAAAGTTATTATTAAAAAGAGAAAAGGAGATAAAATATGGAAAAAATGAATTTTTAATAGAAAATGAAGACATTTTTCGACATACGAAAAGGTCTTTAAAAAAAGAAAAATGGGTCGCTAAGGACGAAAAAAGGACGACATTTTTAAAGAAAAAAAAATGGATAAAATTTGAACGAGTCCTTTCCTTTCGTCTTTTTCAATTTATTTTTAAATGAATGATATCTAAGAAAAACGGGTTGAAAGGATTAAGCCCTTTCATCCTTATTTCTATCGAAAATACGTCAATTGATATAGAGTTTCATTATGAATTTTATTGATTTTTCTTTTATTTTTTTATCTTTTATTTAATTACTTGTTTAAGATTTCTTTGATTTTATGTTATCAATTTTTTCAGCGTTTCAATATTATTAAAAAATGGTGCTTAAGATTATTTCAACATTGTTTTACAGACCTTTCTCAATATCCTTGATGTGTTCAGGTCAAGTCTTTTTTGAAAATTGTTAGGGCTGAACATTAATATTAATATAGACAAAACGTATAATTCTTAGCCTTCATGTGGAAAAAATCAATTACGCATTCACTTGTAACATTGGAAATTATTAGAATAATTTTGCTTTCATTTATTTTCTTTGATAATAAGAACCTGCTATGTTTTTCTTACTGTCGATTAGTCTTGCGACAATTCAGACATTTTTATTGAACTGTTTACAGAATTTTATAAAATGTGAAAGCAACCAAGTGGATCACAGACAATTCTTCAGATTAGAAAATACGTGGCGTCATACAATTGGCAGTTTTTTACATAGTTTAAAAGTGAGCAACATCACTATAAGTGAATGTTGAACAGTACAATTTGCTGTAACCCCATTTTAGTGTCGGTGTACTGGTTAGAGAACATTTGTCAAGAAGTTCTGATCGGCGTCTACGATTAATTAAATTATTGGGTATTGTTACTATTAGAAGCAAAACTTCAATTGATTCGGTGGCTATTAATGCAAACATTTGGCTCACTAATTAAAATTTAATTTAATTTTGATGTTTGTGACTCAAAGTGCGTCTAGCTTCCAAAATTGGATTTGAAGATAAAAATATTATATAAATATATATAAAGGAGACCACCCTTGTTCGTCCTATAACTATTTCAAAAATACGTCAGTTCGGCGCTCATCCATTTTTTTCAGTTATCAAATCTTATCTAAAATTTGATCATGGAGCTCGTACAATTGCTTCTTATCTTATTTTAAGTCTACATTTTCGCTTTGAAAGTCTTAATAAACCGTGATTGCTTTTACCTTTCGTCAAAATACAGGACACTTAAGAGGTTATAATTTGAAGGAGAAGGTCTAAAGATTGATAAATTAAAGGGGTGGAATTTGTTGGGACATAGATCCCTGATATATTTTACATATAAAATCCTAGTTCTGGTCATTAGCTAATTCTGATAAAACATAATTGGATTTTATTTCATTTATCTGTTTGGGCAAGACTAATTTTACCTTTGTATTGATCATACATAAAATTATTAACGTGATTTAGCAAAAATTAAAATGTCTTAAGCACCATGTAAAAAAAAATTTATAACTTTAGTTTATTTTTTTTAACCCGAAATGTTTTTCATTTTATGAATTTTTAAATTTTGCATTTAGTTGCAATATTTCACTCTAATTTTCTGAAACCTTCTTTACTTTTATTTAGCGAATAAGATCCAAAATAATACAAACAAAATTCAAAAATATTTTTAAAGCATACTAATTGTTTCATGTGCCCTTTTCTGTTGTTGTTGTTGTTTTTAAGTTTCCTTTGCATTATTTGTTTAATTGAAATTGATTTTTTACTTTTAAATCTCATTAAAATTCGTATTTAATAAAGAAAGTACAAAATACGTTTTTCCTAAGCCTAGTAGCGTTGAATATGGAAAAAATAAAAATTTTAAATTTACAACAAGGAAATAAAACAATTGCAATCAAAATTTTATATATTTGACGCGTTTTTAAAAGGATTCTGTTTCGTATTAATTTTATTATTATTTGTTTTTTTTTCAAGATTGTATGGGAGACAGGCGTTAATTTATATTTACATCATTTAAAAATATTTGAGCTTAAGCTGAACTTTATGCAATAATACAATGTTTTCCCAGCGAAATTGCATAGAATTTTTTTTAACTATGAAAAATTTTCCGTTACTTTTTTATTTTTGATTTATGTTTTTCTGAAATTTTGTACTAAAACCCGTAACTGAGTGATTGAGAGTGATGAGTGATTGTGTTGTTATTGTCTCATATTATATGTCTAATTATTTTAATTTTATGTTCAAATTATCGACATTTTTGAAAATATATTGAAATAAATATAAGATTTTTATATTAAAGATGTATTCAGAATTTTTTATGAAAAATCAAATGATAATATACGAAGAAATACTTTGTTTAATAATTCTTGAAGATTTTGAATACATTTTTAATAAATGCATTTATATGCTTATCCAAATTACTTTTGGCAGTACACATGAACACAAAACACTATAACTCATCAAATGGCTTTCATATATACTTTTATTTGGACATTTTTTCATTTTTGCTTCTTAAACTAACATTCAAATTTGTAAAATGTCGCATTTCTCATTTGTTCACTTCCATACACTACAAATTACTTTTTGGAATATTTACTATTGTAAGATAAGTTTAAAGGCAGCTTTGTTCTTTGCGTACTTTAAAATTTTCAGTTCTTAAGGTGTTTCGTGTAAGTATGTAGTAATTGAAATGTATTTTTCAAAAAGAAGAATTAATACTTCTTTTTAAACATATTCTTAACTCACGCTAAGTCGAAGGCTACATTTTTTATGTTAGTTAAATTAGTTTTACACCATAATTTTGTAACATGCGAAGTTTAATTGGCAAATGGTATAGTTAGTAAAGAGTAGTAGTATATATACAATATCTCTGTTAATATACAATTACTTATGTAGTTGTACAGCTTCTCTTCTTCTGGAAGGGATAAGCACATCACAGTCTACTGCTCTCGGGCGAGGTATCACAGGGCAGAAAGTCGAGAGTTAAATTTTTGGGAGTCGAGATTGTGGAAATAATACACTTTCTCTGCTGACTCTGTCACAAGAACTTAATAGAGATTCATTTTCGCCCTTTAGCTTAATTTTCATCTTCAAACATATTTCAAGTTGCAAAATATTATCGTTCATACCTATGATTAGTAAGCTTAAGACTTTAAAAGAAACTATAAAGGAGCGAAACTAAGAGAAAAAGCAAATTAAAACAATCCTGGAGTACAAAAAAAAGTTATGATTTGCATAATCGCAGCAATTTCTTCCGCAACGATTTTTTCCTTTCTGAGTCTTTGAGAATAATAGTGACGCTAACGGATTTAAGAAGTCCAACGTACCAAAAATGAGAAGTCGCCAGTCCCCACAAACTGGAAGGAAAGACTAGGAAATTCCACTATACAATCAAATTTTAATATAAATTACACGAAGTAACTAAAAAAGCTTTCTCTCTGCCGTAAGCTTTCGCGTAAAAGTTTCCAACATGCACGATGATAAGGATAAAAGGAATAAGAGTCACTCCTTTCACCCGGGTACCCTTCGTCTTGCGTTTATGGACATGGGTCAGAATTTCAATTAAACAGAGAAGACATGAAACTTCGCATTAAACTTAGTTTTTTTTTCAGCTGTAGATTTCTTTAATAATGGGCAAAAGTTGCTTTTATTGCGTATGGAGCAGGTGGTCTCGTTTGGATTGAGGGAGCTATCCAAGATGTGATATTCTAAATGATACCTCTTATTTAAGTACTTTTTATGAGAGGATTCAAAATGTCAAAATGTATAAAGATTTGTAAAGATTTTCTCTCTAAAAAAATGTGTGTATAAATTACCAAACAGAAATGAACATTAGCTCATTTTGTTATTAATATGAAGCTTAAGAAGTCCAATTTTTTTATATTCATTTCTAGATAAAACTTTTAATAATTGCAAAAGTCGAGAAATTTTTTAAAATACCGATGAGTTACGCTAGTGTCTCACAAGTATCAAAAATCGGATAAAACGGAGTTAAGTTTTTGAATGTTAAAGTCTATGCTATTTTATTATAAGAGGTTTCAAAACTCCTTATTCGAATTTTTCTATGAAATATTTTACAAACAAATTATTCAAAATCAAGACTGACGGACTTTTTACTGGGAGTCCATTTCTATAGATAATGCATACAACTGCTTTCCTAGCATATCTTATTTTTAAAACGTTTAATAAAATATCACTGTTATCAGGCAGTAAATTTTCAACATTTTCCACAATATTTTTCTATTGTAATACTGGATATATTAAGTGAAATATTTTTAATATGGCAACATTGGAATCGTCATGAAACAATTGTCTAGTTTCAATTGGTTCTAAACTGCTTCCTGTTCAAACTAGAGATCTGACTATGAGATCTTTCCCATCGTAACGTACATAATTACAGTTATCGAATTGTAGTTCAATATGAAAATATATATTAACAATAAAAGGGCGGTTTTAAAAGCTATTCAATCATTTGCCAGTCAGACTATTAAACACCGCATGCATAGCCCAGTTCATTAAATTTAACACGTTCAACCCAGCACTCTGTTAGTAAGAAAACTTCCTTATAAAATTTTCACGTTGAACGTGTTAATTGAAATATTTTTATCTTATTACTTTGCGTGTACATACGGAATAAAGCTGTCCTAGACTTTTAGAGCTCAAAACATTACTCATTTTACACCATTATCATCACATCACTATATTTATAAATCAAAGAATATTCCATCAAAACTATTTTTACTCATAAAAATGTGTATGCCAAGTTTTTTGGGTGGACATTTTTAAGTGATTAATTATTTTTCCTTTTCTTTTATTTTTTGTCCTGTCTTCTTTGTGTCCCTGTTGCTGTGGCTCGGTACCTTCATGTTCATGTGATCAACAATCAATAATAAAAATTACAAAAAATTAATGAAAATAATAAATATCAATATAACCAAACAACAAAACGAAACAATGATGTGTGATGATGGAATTATCTAACCGAATATGAAATATAACAAACTAATCGACTACTAATAATATAAAAACAAAACAAAAATACATGAAAATTACGAAAAATCTGCGACATTTAGTCTTTTCTGGAGCTCATTCACACCGTGGTAAGTCGAATGACTTTAAATTATCCAAAAAGAAAATACGAAACAAATAATATGCCTCATTTTGTGTTTTCAAAAATACATTATTTATTGTGAAAGTGAGAAAATGTAAAAGTTTTGGTTGTAAACTGTTTCAAAATTAATTCTGATATTGTTATTTCTAGGCAAATACCAAAATTTTTACAGTTCTCCTCGCGGCCTTAAATAATATATGTTTTGCTCCGTTTCTGTTTGTTTTCATTTACGCATTTTTTTTATTATGCATTCACTAAACTTAAAATAAATTTATTCTCGACTATTTCTAATTTGTAAATTCCGAAAAAAAATTTACAATTGGAATTTATAAAACATTTTAAACGAATTTGATAATGCCATATTTTCACTTGTTTATTTTTAAAAGACTAATAGTCTCTAAATCACTTCACAACTATCATCTCAATTGTTTTTTGAATTTTAAACCAACAAGGAATTTTATTTCAAGAAAAATTTCATTGATTAAGAAAAACACCGGCTATCTGTACTAAATTTGTACTTGTACTATATCAATGTTTATGTATGTGTTATGTGTTCGTGCTGATATGTAAGATATGACTGTTTTTTTATATTAATAACACCATATATATGTATTGTCTATGTGTTCATGTTATATATTTTCTTTTAATTTTTTGTGTTAGAAAAAATAGTATTGTTTTATATAATTTATTTACAGCATCTTCAAAAATATGTATGAGATATTCGAAAAATTATTGCTTTTGATTCTGATATCAGTTCATTCACATTTCGTTGATTATTTTTTTGTTTCGAAAGCAACTTCACATATTTCTTCACAATTTCTACATTTACCAAAAATTACATAGGAAATACATATAAGCATCACTATTTCTTAGAAGATATATTTTTATGAATTTAGAATATCATAACTTTCAGAAATTTAATATTTTAAGGTACATCTTTAACCATTTTGAGAGCACAGATTAATTTTCTTTATAATATTGTAAAGAGAACGTCAGTTTTTAAACAGTATCTGTCGGGTTTCAAAACATTTAACCGTATTTGATTTATTTAAGCATAAAGATTTCAGTATCAACCAGAGGCGATAATTCACATAATAGAGTGCTGTCATCTTTGACCATGATACATGATGGTACGAGTAAACTAGTGATCATTCTAATCTAATCTAAAGGACTGCAATAATTTCGTTTGCAATTCTTTTTATCCGACTGCGTAAGCATAGGAGGATAATGTTTTCAGGATGTTTGTGTGTATGTCTACAGCCTAAAGGGCTTTATCGTTACATTCATCTTGTTGCCAAGAGTGGCATTGGCTATATTAAACTAAGAATAAAATAGTAGGAATTTTTAAAAATTTAATATTTAAAGCCATCGAGTGAGGCATCAGATTAAAGGTCTTTAAAAGACAAAATCAAAAAATATATACCTACGAAATTAATGCGTCGTTTAATTTTCAATTTTTGCAGTCGGGTTTTTTGTACTTTATAAATCTCGAGTTTTTTGTAGTCGAGTTTCTGGTAATAACGTTACACAAATTTGGTTGATAAAATAAACATTATTCATAAGTGCCAGTGTTTTTGACTGTTAAATTTAAAGAAAGAGTAGAGGAATATTTTTAGTTTCTGGTTTCAAGTAATAAAAATTTTAAAAAGGACTAGCAAGAAGACAACTGCTCTCTAAGTACAAAGCCTTAATATGAAATTACGGATGGTTAGATGAACAGAGACTTCAAAATTTGATTTCTTCGTACTTCTGAAAGTCTCCCAACTCCCAACTGCAAAAATATATGTCGGTTGAATTTCTGCCATAACTCGGAGCAATGGTATCATATCGCTCGGATCTTATCGAAATTGCACAAGGAGTTCCTTAATTATTTCAAACGCTTTTCTCACAAAATCGCACACATTTCGTAACATTTCTTTATGCTCTTGTTACATGGAAAATGCATTATGTCCTCTCCCCACTTTATCCAAACAGAGGAACATTTTAACTCATTACGTATTATGTGCCACCAAGTCCTTTCTTGGGATTTGTTTTCGTGGTTCAAAATCGATGCTGTGTTATGCTCATTGCAGAGATAATGTGTTCATTTTTTCGATACGTAACATTTGTTTCTTTGTTTGTTTATAATTTACACCAAATTATTTTAGCTAAATTTATAGTTTAATTCATTCAAATATAAATCGCCTGGTGTGGAGATTAAAAATTCAATTAAAATTAACTCACTGCAAGAAATTTATGTCTGTATTGTCGTATTTTCAAAGGAATCAAATGTTATTACAGTTTTCTACCCTATTTTCTGGAAATAATCCTGGATTATTTAGTATCCGACTTTTTACTTAAAAATGACGCTGTTGATGATATGCCATAGAAGCAAAAAATAAAAAGCAAAATTTAACTAAAATATTGTGCAACTGAAACTATATTCTTATGAAAATTCAGACATCCAAATGCGTTTATTTCTTTATACAAATTTCTACATTTACAGTGCCCTTTATGGAGCAATGTACAGATGGAAAGATTTTCGATCGTGTATCACAAGAAATAGATAGATTCATAATCTAATATATTTCGCTGGTTTTTATTGAACTCACATTATGTATCATTGAAGAGGATAATAATTGTAAAGCATAAATTTTTCCCCCGTTTTTTTAAATAAATTATTAGCTTTAGTGCTCTCACAGTGGTTGCAATAAAACTTACAATTATTAAAAGCTAAAATGTGCATTTAAAACTCACAACAACAACAAAGTGCACAAAATTTTAACACCTATAGAAGTTAGGAAATTTACATTATACATAATCATTAGGGCTTATATTTTAAAATGAGTAAATATCAAGTAATAATTTACAGTTTTCTTATTTCTTATTTCTTTTCATCAAATATTTGTACAACTTTATTTTAAATTTTAGAAATTTGTCATTTCTTTTAATTTTTTAGGCTTCTTATAAAATTTTAAATTATTGCCTTTTCTTAAATATGTTAAATCTTATTTTCAATATGGTATGAGTGATAATAAGACTATTTTAATTTCCTATTGCTTTTCTTCTAACACAGAAAAATATTTACAGTAAAAATTCCATTTAGAAAAAGTATATATTTGCTAAAATTCAAAATTAATAAAAGACAAAAAGAGAATTAGAAAACTCAAATGCAGAGAAGAAGATTAAACAAAAAATAAATAACACAAATGTCCTTATATGTTGCAACCCTTTAATATTTATCCATATCCCATTTGTCTGCGTCTAAATCATTTGTTTTATCTGTATCCAAAAAATAATATACAAAGTCGTAGCAGAAATTATTATTTTCCTCTTACAAAATTATGTTCTTAGTAGTCTTTTTAAATACCGTTAAAGAGAGAAAATTGAGCAAAATAAAACTGTATAAGGGGCAAGGTGCTAGCAATGATTGCTTTTCTTAATTTAAAGAAAATAAGCTTATTTAATTAATATCGGGAAATAATTTCACTTTGCAACGACACATTATACTTTTATTTTTAGATATTTTTTCAAGTATTTATCTGTAAGTGTGATTATTTTTACAAACTTTTCTCAACGTTTTCTATTAAAAGTCTTTCAAAGCAATCAACATCAAATTTAAAGAAAAAAACATTTTTTCAGGAAAAAGCTAATAAAATATTCCCATATGGAATATATTGCACTATCATTGATTATATATTTAATATCTAATTCGAGTAGAATTTTTCAATTTATCTTTAGATAACTTTTAAAATTATTTTTTTATAGAAAAATGTTCAGGTATGTATGCATATTTGTGTCTATTATATATTTTAAACCTACAAATAAAACATTTATGATCATATTACTGGCTTATTCGAACTAAGCAATGAAATATCACACAAAATATCTTTTTAAATTACGTATCCATGATCATAGCACCGTTGTCTTTGCAAAAAAAGATTTATTTTGCGTTCGTAATACCTACTCTTTCAACTAATTTTTAAATCTCCACAATTAAGAAATAATACTGTTTAATTGTTAATATGCCAAATACTTTTCATTTAGTTTCTTGATTTGTCTTCCTTTTTGTATAAGCCTTCTTCCACAGATACTGATTTGAAAATTTCTGTTACTCAACCCGTTCTCAAAAAGGAAAAGCACAAGATTTTCTAACTACTACAAATCAATTACTCTAATTGTTTCTGGTATATTTGAAATGTATGTTTCTCATTAGTTAATTAGGCGTCCTTAATTCTCTACTGGTAACTTGAAATTATCATTTTCATAACTGCAAAGAGCCTAATACATATAAGTGGGTAGAATATTTGAGAAGCTCACAACTCTGCTTTTTACACTAAAATTTATGCATTTAACCTGGACTACCCTTATTTATAATGTACTGGTAGCTTCACTTTCTCTCTAATCTTTCAATTCGTATCACATTGGACGATGTAACTTTCCATCTCGTTTATAATAAAAATGTTATAGGTATCTCAAAATCTTTTCTTTTTGCGGATTCTTATTATCATTGTTGATGTTCTAGTTTTGCAGATGATATCATTTGTTTACTTCTAGTAAATTTACATGATGCCAATCGGTTAGGATTTAATCACTAAGGGAGGGTATTTTATGAATTTTCATTTGCGATAGAGCTATATCTTCATTTTAAAGAATTGTTAAGTGCGATTTTAGCTTTCTTTTAGCTCGCTTTCAGCGATAGTGTGAACATTTTAACGGGTCCTCTTTATACATTTTTGCATCTGTATACCCAAATATTTCAATTGGATTAACTGTTGTTTATAGCATCCAACCCAAACAAACATTGCATTCGCAGAGGTTAAACTCTTTCCCTGCTGACACAAAATACGTGGAAAGCTCTTTAGGATCATTAACGGCAAAATGATAACACCTACTCTGTAATATTTGAAGAATTAAAGTAAAGGTGGCTGTCCTTCCTTTTTCATCCCTATAGGGTATTATTCTGATGAAAATTTTTAACTGGTTTCACACAAAGCGAACACTCAGTGGTAAATTTCAATACCTTGTATATTTCAACCAAAATCTACAGAAGGCCGTAGATGTATTTCCTTAAAAATATCCTTAAAAATTTCTGGCCTCAGAGGACAATCCTATGATGCACACAGCACAGCTTTTAGGGAAGGAAATTTTGGGGAAGAGTAGGTTGGGAGTTATAACCTGACACATAGTGCAAGTTAATCCACAATTTTAGGGCATAAAGGAGCAAATCCGCACAACTGCGCATCAACCAATTCAGCTGTCGGAGTATGATTGATAATATTTGCGCCACAAATTTTAACTTTTCGGCTTTAAATATGTGTGTTGGCCACACACCTACTACTTTCGAAAATCAAAAATCGCACTAACTAGAAAAAACTCTTGTGATATGATATCATGAAAAGTAAAAATGCCTGTTCTACGTCAATGAGACGAAAGAGAGCTTGCTTCAAGCACTTCCCTTCGACTGTTTTCCTATAAACTAATTCATAATTAGCGGTGATGTGCAAATATTACAACACCTATTTAGCGGCGGATATCCGGCCCTGCTGTCATAGCCAGATCTTTAAGCTCCTAATCAGCGACTGATACATTTTTTCATCTAGCCAATCTACATACATTTCTGCACTTAGAACCCAGCATCAAGTGGGATTTGCAACTTCTTACCTCCACTCAATTCCACTGAATCCAGCTTTAAAAGTTTCAATCTGTTCACATAAAGAGGTAAGATTAAAGGATTATTCCTGGGGAGCCCCCGAAGAGCAAAGCGGAGGAAGCGGCGCTGGACTGTCTCAACACGATCGATATGAACATTGTAGAACGGAGACCAAACACAACAAGCACACTCAAGAATTGGTCTAACAAACATACAGTAGAGAAGCCGTGTGATATAGGGTTCATCAAACTCTTCTTATAACTTCGGCAATCTTTTTTGATTTTAGCTACGTTCTTTTGGCAGCAGAGTAAAGAGTTGTTATACATTAACTGCTTAAAGCTAAGCCATATGGTATTACATTTTATTATGTGTCAATTTGCCAAAGTGTAAACAAGGTAATTTTTTCGAGCTAGAAACATGTCAGCATACGTGCCAAATAAACAGCATTTGCGGAAAGCTTTGCTTTTGTTCTTTAATTAGAGAAAAAGTGCTGCTGAAGGTCATCGATTGCCATCAGAAATTTACGGTGAATATACTCCATCGATTAAAACTTGCGAATTTTGGTTTCAACGCTTTAAAAGTGGCGATTTTGACACGGAAGGCAAGGAACGCCCTGGCCAAGCGAAAAAGTTCGAAGATGAAGATTTGGAGACTCTACTCAGTGAAGACTCATGCCAAACGCAAGAAGAGCTCGCAGAATCATTGGGCGTAACACAAGCAGCAATTTCCAAGCGTCTAAAATTATTGGGATTCATCCAAAAGTAAGGAAATTGGGTACCACATGAATTGCAGCCGATTGATGTCGAAAAGTGATTGTGCATGTCTGAAATGCTGCTTGAGCGCCATAAAAGGAAGCCGTTTTTGCAACTGATAACGAAAAATGGGTTCATTACGACAACCCGAAGCGCAGGAAATCGTATGTGAAGCCCGGTCAACCAGGAACATCAATATTAAAGCTGAATATCCATGGCGCCAAGGTAATACTCTGTATTTGGTGGGATCAAAAGGGTGTCATCATTATGAGCTGCTAAAACCTGGTTGAAGCTATTACGGGAGAGCTCTACAGACAACAACTGATTCGTTTGAAGAGAGCATTGAACGAAAAAAGGCCAGAATATGCGATCATGAGGCCGTAATTTTCCATCATGACAACGCCAGGCCTCATATTGCTACACCGGTTAAAAACTATTTGGATGGGACGCTTTGCCTCACCCGCCATATTCACCAGACCTTACCCCTTTGGACTACCACTTGTTTCGGTCGATGCAAAATGCCCTTACTGGAATATGCTTGTCTTCAGTTAAAGATGTCAAAATTGGCTTGATTCGTGGAGCAGTTTTTTTTGGCATGGAATCCATAAATTGGCTGAAAAGTGGGGTAATGTCATAACTGCCGAGGGAATACTTACAATACTTTCTATACTGTATCAATTCATTTAATTATCGAATTAAGCTTTATTTTTGCAAAAAAAATCACTCATTTTCAAGTTATAGACCCAAGGAGTTCACATCCAGGACGAGGAAGTTCCTTTTTAGGACCAAAAATAACGAAAAAGGTGGGCGGGCTGGTGAAATTTTACTCTGCACTTTATGGAAACCACGTTATGAGAGTACCGCGTTATAGGAGGATTTACTATACGGGAGAAAGCAGAAAAAAGAATAAAAAAAGAAAAACAGTGAGAACAAACATCTTTTAACCCATTCGCTGTCGGTCGTGAAGCTTTTAAGCTATCTTTTACTAAATGTATGTATTTTTACATACATTTTTCTCATGAAAGCTTTTCTACTATAGTTGTGGCATTGAACGGATTAGTTGTTTAAAATCATGGGGCCCCATAATATTTCTTGCATCCGGACCCCTTTTATGCATCACTGCACTATTTCTAGAATATAAAAATTACATATGAGAAATCATTTTGGCATTTGAAAAGGAAAAGATTTAGTTTATTTTCCCTCACGATATTTTCAATTTTAATAGAGTAGAGTATCTGTGTGTCAAACGTATTCCTCATTTGTTACACATAAGTAAAAGTTTTGTTAAACTGTGTTAAATTTAACAACAGTTATTAAACGCAAATGCAATAGAAAAGAAAGCCTTCGATTTTCTTAAAATTTAATACCAAATTGAAAGTATGTTGAATTTGTGTCGCGAATAGAAACGAACAAATTTCCTTTAACTTAAGGAGAGCACGTGCCATCTACATTTTCTTTTGCGAGCACTCCATGTTATATAAGCAAATATGATTAACAAATAAGATTTGTATAAAAAGGCGAACAGAAAAAGTTGTTTGCATAAAAATTATCCTTCAGAACGAGTACACCATTCAATATTTATTGATTATTCAAAAGAGCCTTAGACGTCGACTCTTTATACTTTTCGCCTTCCACCCTTTCCAGGGAATGATCTACTTAGAGCACCAGTTTCAGCTTATGTAACAATATTTGCATATTTACCCTTCAGGTTGTGCCATTTCGAACTGAATGCTTTCTACTTTTATAATACTACGGAGTTAAATTGTTTGCGTAAAAATGTTGGATATAAGGCAATGGTATGGCAATGGTCTTACTACAGTTGTTTGGCTTATCATAGAAGCTTAAAATATTCCAAAAAGAACTAGAAATTTAAATTTACTTCGATCATTGTTTACGTTGCAAGTTTTACGATTTCTACGATCCTTTTAGATGCCATAAACATTTAAAGATGCAAGTGAATGCAACTTCTGAATGATATGGTGATACGTTTGATAGCACTGAAATGGAAATAGAAAAATTCTTCTGTAGTAAAAATAAGTATACATATCAGGGAATTGAGGTGTGCAGAAATTATTATTAAATTAGCAATATGGTAAAAATAATGGGGCCTATTAGTAAGTTCGTTCGGAACAGAAATGAAAAAGCTTTTAAAAGCTTGCTTTTCTCCGAAAATCTTAGAAAAGTTTTTACATGATTTGAAAAATCTCATCTCATTATCCTTTGATATCAATGCTTTTTCTGAATACGGTGTCAAAATAATTACGCAAACAATTCTTTGCGAATTGAATTTGATATTTTGTTCGGAAAAATTATTTAATATCAAAGGTATGATAAGATTTTGAAAATTGCAAATATATCCTTTAAGATTTTCTAAAAAAAAGGGCTTTTAGAAGTTTTTCTGTCTACGTTCCGAACGGATTCAATTATATACATGAATGTCAATTATTATTTTAATTGTAGTTTAAGGTTTAATGAAACTTTAATTCAAATTTCTACACATTTAACTTGACATTAATTACTCTAAATTTCAAAAAATATAAATTTCTGATACTGATAATCAGTAAAGCTGAAATAGTGTGGGCGGATCTAATTGTATAGTAAAGCAACTGTGTAGTGAAGAGTGTCCCAACAATAGCGAAAAATTAAAATGCCAAATAATGTTTTTGATTACAGTAGTAGACAGACGAGTAAAAATTATATATGTAACAACACATCTGATAAATGCCCTCCATGGCTTTGCTGGCACATTTGCGTTCTTTTGATGAAATTTTCAATCATGGTTTGACATAATTGTGGTTGGATCTCAATTGTGCTGTTGCCATCTCTTTTGATCGTTGAAACATTTCAATGATTACGCCAATCTCCATCTTTCCATCCTCATATCATGGTTAATTGTGCATTCATTTTCATGATTTTCCTGCCAGAAATTGCACTCAATTGTTCCACGTTTCGTTTTCCAAATTGCACAACAGCGAAAATAACTGGATTTCAGCACCAAATCGATGACTTTATTACTATATTTTTCAATTCGAGTAACAACAACTGCAAATAATGCAGAATACCATCACCAGAAATACCGTCAGGTGTCGCTCCTTACTTCTTACTGTAGGATTTTTTTTTAATTTCTTCCTATGCATCATTGCATATTGTACTCAATTTATACATTGTTTCTGCAGCGGTATGAATATTATCCACAATGGTGTGATCAAAAAATAGTCGAGCGTCCTTAACAAATGTCCATGAGACCACAAAAGAGGTTTATACCATTAATTTTTATTCCTAACAATCGCATCATAAACACAAACCGCTGATTTATTCCATAAGATCCCAGCGGGAAATGTGGTTAGGCCTTCCCTGGAGGAGGCTTCTGGAAGCAGTAAAACTTTAGCACAAAAAACTGAAGAAGTTCAAAAAGTTTTCATTCATTCCATATTGATCCCACAAGAAGCTTGGTGAAAGGTGTTAATCTCGAGCAGTTCCTTTCGTATAAAGTTCGGGGATTTCCCTTTTAATATCATTCTCGTTTTGTTTGTCAGAATAATCAGTTGAGTTTGGCAGCAAGTACACAAAAGCTTCAACTGCTTTCTCTCTAGGACATGCCTGTGAAAATGTCCTATAATGTGTCCAGTGAAGATGTATGCATCCCTCATTCCTTCCAGTGGAAGCTAGGGGGAAGCATACAAAAAGCTTCAACTGCTTCCTCGCTAGGACATGCCTGTAAAAATGTCCTATAAAGTGTCCAATGAAGAGGCATGCATCACAAGTTACAAGCAAAGCATCCGGTTTGCATGATGGTATTATTCCATTTCCAGCTCGGATCTGCCGTCAATTTGAAAACACACAGAGCTTTGCTTTTCGTTCTCGTTTTTTCCTTCTGCTACGAACTGCTCTCTTCTCAGGATCTGCTACACCACTACATATACAGTACTCCCTTGCCGTATCTCGCTCGATTTCCTTCTGGGATACCTCAAATTATAAAATACATTCAAAATAACCGTATATGGAGTATGCAGTTAGAAAATTCATCCATTGATGAACAGAGTATTGAATAATTTCATCGAAGAATAACAGGTAATGTAAATGGTAAGATAACAGAGACTGTTAATTATACGGTAATGCAGGGGGTATTCTATCAGAGAAATTTTCATTTCTTGTTCATCTCTATTTGTTTCTTAATTCGAAGCGAAAGTTCTCGGATGTTTATCAGAACAAAGTCAGAAATTGGAATTAGCTTGAACGTTTGTTTTATTCTTACTTTTTTTCATCGAAAAAGGAGGAATAAGGAGAGAATAATGTTCCAAATAGTAATGCATGAATTTCTAATGACATCCCTGTATTAAAATTCATTGGTGTTAATGAACTAATGAAGACATTTCCTACTGGGGTAGTTTTTACCTGGACCATTATGTATTTATCTGTGTATGAACTCGTTATTAGCAGGAATTAAACAAAACACGTTCACAGTAGTATTTTAAACATTTTAACCTTTCAAAGAAAGCAAAAAACAACAAATTATTTTTTTTTTTTTTTTGCTTAGAAAAGGCGAATTACTCCTTCACTTGAGAACGCTTTAAGCTATAGATTACAAATTTCATAGACAGGTACCTTATTAAGTTGATTAGGTTTGAAGATAAGTCAAATCAGTTGCGGTAAATATAATAATAAATAAATCGGGTGCGACTGGCCTATTCACACTGCCAACTTCCCATTTGGCCATTTTTTCTTGCTTTTGAAAGTTTAATTGCTATAAAAAACCGCCAATTCAAATTTTTTGCAAACCTTATCAGGTGTTCATTGTTCAATTATGCGTTGAATGAAATTGGTCCAGGGTCGATATCATTTTTTGTTCTCGAGATATTTAAGACGAAAAAAAGCTCTCGAACGTACGAAAGTACGCAAACATCTGCCATCTCTCTACAAACGATGGATTCAGACTTGAGGGACTTCAAAACGTGGAGATATGTCGAAACTTTCAATTCGAAAAATCGGACCCATCACAATAACTTCCAAATGGGAAGTTAAAAATCGCACCATAGCTCAAATTTCACCAAATATTTACCATACAATAATTTTGTAAAATTATTTTGTAAAACGCACAAATTGCGCTAATGAAAAACGACTCATCCATAAATTTTTTTGATTTAAACATCAACATCCTTTTTGCCGTCGAATGTTGATCACAAAAAGATATGCTACTTGAATTTGCGACATACAATTACTGGAGTAATAAAAACTTACCGTGCATTTATAACGTATAGGTGACTCAGTAGGAATAGTAGAAAACGCAGGGAAATGGTAAAAATAGCCACTAAATAGCAGCAATCAGCGCCAGGTAGTAAGAAATGTCACAATTCCATGCACAGAATACATTCAAATGGCACAAATGCACGGTGTTATTTATTTTCAACTTTCTATCTGGGACAAACAACATTAAAATGCAGAAATTGTACATAAATTTCCATGTCGATTGTAACGTCACGATATGCAATCTATGTACATATAAATTGAAACAGATTCTCGTGCTCCACCTGGCCCGGTCCCAGCCGCATATGGTTAAATTTTTACGGAAGCGAATAAAGCAAGATGCCTAATAGTATGGTGTCACCCAACTTTTACAATTTCACTTTACCTGTGCCGAAACATATGCAAATGTTGCCCGATTGTAATTCCGCGCAAAGTTTTATATTCCGCCACCTCGTTTGGGGTGGTACCTATCACGTAGTTTGTCCAAAAAGGGTTCATACACGGTGTACAGAAAACAAATATCGGTGCTTCGTTGGAGTTTTGTGGGACATGGATAGCTTCGCTTCACAGATTAAGCTGGATAAAATTTAATAAAGGCTTCGAATACTCGCTATGAAAAATTGGGTAAAAAATAAATCTATGCGCAGATATCTATGTCACGAGGAAACGAAATTATTAGTGTTAAAGCGTCCAGATAAAAAAAAACATTCCAAGTGTGACAAACGGATTTAATGCTAGGCTTCACACGATCTATCTCAACCCCACTGTCAGCCCTTTTGCCTATCTGCACAAAGATATTGGAATAGACAGTGGCAATTCAATCGTTTTTCGTGTGACACAAACGTGTCTAAATTACAGAAAACTGCTTATCGGTTCGAAAGTTTTCAGCCGGTCGTTGGTTGTTTTCTTGTTTCCTTCTTCCCAACATGAAATATAGTGCGATTTTATTTCACAAGTCAGTATGACAGCTTTCTTGGTTGCATTGAAAAGTTTACCCGTAAAGTTGGCAAGTTGTGGAGCCACAACCAGTTACACCCACAACGCGATAAGAATATGCTTTATTTTATGTATGTGAGTGGTTTGCTATAGGTGCAAAATTTCTACGGTAGAAGCAAGGGTATAAGTTTTAGTCATATTTTTCATACCTTTTAGTTGATGCCCTGAGAAACTGAGAAGTAGAATAAAATGGCAGGTATGAGAAATGGTTGGTTTGATGTTTATATAACCATGCCATGGGTATACGAAAAGTAATAAGGATCTTATAGCGATTTTTTGTAAAATTTCTATCTAAAGGTTACTTTGAGAATTATTTCCATCTACACATCTCCACAAATATGAATAAGATGACATTTGTAGCTCATTTCTTAACGATCAAATAAACAAAAAATTTAATGGGAGGGGGGCAACAATCCTAACGGCTTTCGAGATAACGGCACTTGAAAGTTTTTTAGTCGTTTTTTACGATTATAAGACCGTAAAGCTAATAGTAAACTATCGTAGAGAACACTACGCAAAAAATTGATATAGCACATCTATAACCCGTCCCAAAGTCGATCCTATTCTGTGTCCCTTTCTGTGTCCCTTTCTGTGAACAATATAAGGAGAATTCTTGGAACAATAAAAAATGGTAGAATTAGGAAGAATTAAAGTGGAATAAGTACGTCTTTTTAATAGTTTATTTAAATAATTACTGAACATGACTTCAAAATAGTTAAAACTACAATAATTTCTCTACCTGCCCTCCATATTAAGCTAGCCAGAGTAAATAGCATTGTTCGATGTTTCTAGGTATCGACTTAAATATCCTTAGCCTTTCCGCTGCATTCAGAATTCGGGTTTTCAACTGATCTGTCGTATCAGTTTTTGTAGAACAGACGTATTCCTTCATTGTGGTCCATACCATACCATCTATCGGTGTCAGATAGGGTGATCTTGATGCCCAACCCATGGTTCCAACCCATCCAATCCATAAATCAAAGATTGTTGTGAGTCAATGCCACCGTGTGTTAGCGTGTTCTCGGTCAAATATTTTATTTCTTAAAATTAATTATACCTCTTCAAGTATTGAAAGTAGGGTCCTTCTTAAAAACCTTTCCATCTTGCACTTTATTTTCTATCCCCTTTTTTTTATTGTTCTGGGAATTTTCTTTATTACTTTTCATGGAAAAGACGCAGAACAAGGTAGTTTAAAAAAGAATAAGAAGTGAGTGTTTTTGTCTTTGGTGATGCAGTATTTAAAAAAATTGGATTTCGACAACAAAATAAGTGAAATAAATAAATTAATTATATCCACTTGTCTTGTGTATGCAATACGTTACTTCAAATGTTAAATTCCTGACATTCGCCGTTCGCGGTAATTGTGCTTATTTCCTAAACGACTGGCAACTTTGACGGCGAATTTTCACCGGTAGTTATTCGCTGTTCACCCAATTCGGCGGTATTCCGTATCCTCTTCCATCCATTGCCACTTTATTCCCTAATTCTCCCAAATAAAACATGTAATCATTTTCATCAATGATGGATGTAAGCGTTGTTATATTATTTATATATGCTTAGACTTTACGCATCTATCATGCATATCTACAATATTAAACTGCTGAAAAAAATACAATCATTAAGCCAAATCTCCGTAAAAACAATACAGTTATAAATACAACAATGTAGCAAGTTAAAAAATATGTGGCGGTTCTAGGTGTAAACCGTGACCACATGTGTTAGGCAAAAGTCTAAAGCGGGCCCAATCGACACAGTCCTAATGTCCAAATTCAACATTTTTTTAATTGCTACAAACATGTATATGACCACACTTTATAATTCGCAAAATACTTGGAAAATTGAAATGTTCCCATGAAATATGTAAAACATTTGCTTATATCTAAAGTCAGCCGAAAGCAAAAATTGTCAATTTATATAGGCTATTGAGTGGCACCAGCAAGGGCAGAAGCTTGGGTAGTTCATTGGTTAGAACACCCGACCAAAAATCAGGATGTCGCTGGTTCGACTCCAGTCAATATCGTAGGATTGTTAAAATAAATGCTTAAAAATTTACCATCACTTGAAATTTGCAAAAGTAAAGAAATGAAAGCAAATGATGTTTCTCTGAAAAATTAGGGTCATTAGATGTCCTCTTTCTAGGGTTAGTCACTAGCCCTGTATTTAGTTGAAGTAATCTATATAGATGTCATCAACCTCTTTGTTCTTCTGTCCTTTCAGCTTATTGAGTTCAAGTTAAACTTTTGCGCTTTTGGGTAGTTATTTGATCATGGTTCGTTATTTTTTTATATTAAGGATCTCACCAATGACTTTCTATCTATATCTGAAGAGTACAAGAAAAAACAATCAGAGCCCATTTCTGGCAAAAAATCTATTTGTTACACAGTACTGTTCTTTGCATTACATGCCTAACGTCTGTTAAATCGGAAGAGATGCCTCAGTCAATGTTTGACACGGCTTTTAGGTGCAAGAGAACCGATGCAGTTACTGGGTCAATAAAAAATTTAAAATAAATTTCCTCAGTCTGTAGTTATTTTTCTTTTGAACTCTTTATATAGATGATCTTAATTTCTTTAGAAAATAGAAATATTTTTGGTGTAATATTGAAATGTTTAGTTAAATATCAGAAAATATAAAGCTGAGTTTTTTACATTTTAGCCTTCTACCCTTTTACACTTTACCCTTCTATCCAACTACCAATTGAACCAATCAGGTATTGCGTTTGAAAATACTCTACACTGTTTACAGCGTTACTCCGAATGACACCTTAATTTTTATTAAATCCAAAGGTGAAAGTTTTCCTCTCAATAAAAAGAAATCTTCTGGGATTAATGTTCTTACCTAACCACGATGAAATTGCTAATAGTATAACTTATTTATTATTTAATGGGATTGATGGTATGGGTTGGTTGCACAGTACAGGCAAATATCTAAATCTAAACTTACTCAAGAAAGAGACGAGTTCGACAAGTGCTTTCTAAGTCTAGGCACAAAAACTAAAATTTCTACTCCTATTCCGTTTTATAATTTACTTACTTGTATTACATAAGAAGCTGAGAGGTTGTAATTTTTACACCTGATTAGTTTTTAATTAATAAAATGCAATTTAACAAAAAACCTCTTACCTTCAACTTGACGACATACTGCATCAACACTCCTTGTGTAAAGTTTGTTCGCTCCAAGTCAGGGTGACTCAGAAAGAGCCGTAAAAACACGGCACACATTCCAGATGCAGGAAAAACATCAGCAAGAACGTCTCAATTAAAATTCAGTTACATTTGAAGTAAACTTCATTACCAAATTATATAAATGCAATTCCCTGCATTTCAGTATAACACGCCAAGTTCCATGTAAATCTGTTTCTTGGAGAAACTTTTATCAGGGGGGAGGCATGTGGAGTGTTTACGGTACATGTTTCTACTGCAAGAAAATTCGATATCTACATTTCCACCTCCATAAGTCTGTACTACTCGTCATCGCAGCAAAGAGCTCCTGGTAGTCAACTATATTTTGGTGTAAAAAAGTATACTGTAGAACGTGGAAACGTTTTAAGGTACTTTTCCTGCAACCTGTGTCATGCAAGTTAATAGACACCCAAACTAACCTTTCCTTAATTTTCCTTCTCTGAATTTCTGCCATCAGTCTCACATTTCCAGTAACAAAAAGTTGAGAAAATTTAGATTTTAAGGGCGTTGAAATTGGGTCTTTTGTTTTCAAAATGCAAAAACTAACACTCCCTAAAGTCATTTGAGCTACAAACGTAAATAGGGTGCTAAGATATTGTCACCTTCACAACTTTGAACCAG
This sequence comes from Dasypogon diadema, assembly GCA_006980735.1. NCBI lineage: Eukaryota > Metazoa > Arthropoda > Insecta > Diptera > Asilidae > Dasypogon > Dasypogon diadema. The sequence goes on from QYTT01084419.1 coordinate 25,443, forward strand.
AGCAAAGTACTACGTTGATGCACTGATGCGCAACTGAAATAAACTACTATACCCAGTAGACTTTTGTCTACGTATAGTGCCTGCGCGCATACATATATATATATATAAACTCCTCCAGTTCCAGGGGAAATGGGATATTTTTTGTAAATGGAGGAATTTCCATTTAATTTCCACCGTTTGATTACTTCCTTTATGTAAAAAGTTATTGTCTTGAAAATTTTGTTATTGCATGGCAAGTTTTTCGCGCACAAATGCAAACAAGCGCACAAATACAAACAACTCTATAGACTCCAACAACCACTTAAGGTGCTGTAACGAAAGAAGTTCTCCGGTGCTTTTTCAAAAATGTATCGTCATATTCTGAGATGTCCCAGTTTTGCCAATGTGCTCCAGCAATTTTCAACGAAATAATATGAATTCAACTACTTGAGGAAGCCTCTAAACATCACTGCGGTTCCAGCTACTTACATTCATGTCTTCCATGGTTCTAAGGTCGTCTGCTTCATTCCTCCACGGCCATTAAATGACTCAGCAGGATGAGGACATCAAATCACAACTTTTTCTGACCTTTATATGTTTAAAAAAACGTTCATTTCCGGAATAGTTTTCTCGATTTCTATGTGTGCCCAGACACAACTTCCTAGCGAAATTGTCATTGACCAAATGGATTTCGGATGTGATAGATAAAATGAGCCAACGATACTGAGTGGAGCACAAAATATCTCCTGTTTTCGAGTGTGTTTTGTTGATGAGCCCAGAGACTTCCGAAATGAGAAAATTTCATTAGGGAAATGCATTTGAGTACGAGTTGCCCTTATTTTGGGATCTTTTGCGGAAATTGAATGACCCTGTTCATATTTCGGTGATGCTTTCAACCGTGCACTTTTCCGACCACGAAAATAACTTCCGAACTATACCGTGAGTTCGTGCAGTTACGTGTACATCATCATCATAACTTTTTTGCGGAAACGGCACGTTAAAGGACGGACGAACGAAGGAATATAAAATAGGACCTAATTTCTCATTTTTAAAAGCGAAAATGCAACTACTGGAAAATAGTAAGTGAACACCACAAGACCATTGCGGGTATGTGATATATGCGAGTGGTATAAAATAATTTTTTCGCTCTGCTTTAGAAGGGCAGAAGAGTCGTTACTGTGAACGACTTTTAGAGTGGAGAGTTACAACTGTGGCACGGAATATATTACTGGCTTTCCACTGGCTGTAACTTTTGAAGTGAAACAGATTTTCTGAAGATGTTTGTGGTTTCATGGAGGGATGTATTTCTTTAGTTTGATTAATATTTGTAATTTATCAAGTCTTGAGAATTCTGTGAAGTAGGTCTAACCCGTTCGGAACGGAGACGGAAAGGCTTTTAAGCCTTTTTTATTAAAAAAATCTTATACAATATTTTTGTGATTTTCAAAATCTTATCATAGTTAAATTTAATCCGCAGAGAATTATTTATGTAGCTATTTTGGCAACTTGTTCGGAAAAAATATTGATGCCAACGAATACTACCATAAATTTATGCAAACCATGTACAACTTTCCTAAGATTTTTTGAAGAAAATAAGCTTATAAAAGCTTTTTTGCCTCCGTTCCGAGTGAGTTCAATAACAGACCTGAGTTTAATCAAGCGTTTGTAACGCCGCCGGTAGCCGACTGGGCTGAGGCGCATGTCTGCAGATTCCCTTCCGTGTGGAGTGAGTTCGAATCCTGCATAAGGACACGGTGATTTATCTGAGTATCAGTGGTTGATGCAATTTGCGGTGACGGTAGCTTTGACCCAGAGGTCAAATTCAAGGATCATTTGAAGGTCTGCTAAATTTTTTAAATAGAACACCCCATTTTTTACATCGAAAATAGGAAGAGTGCAAAATTTTCCTATCGGTGATTTCTAGAGGTCATTTTAAGGTCAAAACACCTCTTGAATTTATTTTTGCTAATTATGCATCGCTGGACAAAATATTTGAGGTAAAAGTTGTAGGACTGTTACCTAACGATTACTTTGATTACTTTGCCGGTGGCCGAGCGGGCCTATGTGCACGTTTGCAGATTTTCTCCTCTGCGGGCGTGCACGTGATTTGAATTAGAGATGTAAAATTTCCAGTTAACCGTTCTAGTTCTTGCCATAACAACAACCTTTAGCTCTAAAACTAACATCCATTTTACCTTCACAACTGCCTCCAAAAGCAGATTCGATGTTCGCCAGTGACAAAGGATTTTTGGAAAGAGATCACGTGATTTTAATGCATGCAGTTATTTTTAAATTAAAAATAATTAAAAAAAATGCATGAAAGTAAAAGAATAAGTATCAATAAATATTATTTGTCAATTTGTATTCCGAAGTTTTAATACAACATCCATCTATCGCAATGAACTGAGATCACAAGATAGATAAATTTTCTGTTTGAAAAAAGTTAAATTAGCCGATATTAATATATCTTGGGCTTTTAACATTTAGTATTTTTCTGAATGGCTATTCCTATCGAATGCGACTTTGACGAATTATACATACATACGCGTTTAGTTAGTACAGTCCAGTTCAGAAATTTTCGCGTCAAAATCATTGAGAATATAATTAGATTTGTGTCGGTATTCCGAACCATTGACTGAATTTTACAAGTCCATTAATATTCCATCCAATATTGAAGGGAATGTAAGAAGCCTGGCAACAATCTAACTTAATAGAGTTTTGGAAATTATTTCTGTCTTCATCAACGTTTCCTGGGCCCACATCTCCGTATACCACATCCGCCCCAACCAAAAAGGGGGATATAATCAATTCCGATAATTACAAACAACTCAAATCAACTACTCAGAAGCTTTCATTATGAAGCGATTTCTTCTGACTGAGATCCATCAGCATGGACTAATAGGGCCCCATTCCACAGACATCATCATTACCATTATCATTTGTAGAAGAAAAATATTTCTCTAATTCTGGCACAAAAGTCGGGATCTCATTAAGGGGAGAGTTGTCGCCATCAAGTCCTATCGATGATCCGTCAGGGTTCAATTCATGTCAGTTGGTTCGTTCAGCTCGATTTCTTCCAATGAATGTAACAGTTTTAGTCACCCACTACCATTGGGATGGTGAAACTATTAGCTGTATAATATCAGGAGCAAAATTACACAGAAAGCAAATATTACTCGCCGGCAGCTCTCTGAGTCCTTGATGCCAAACCCACCCTTTATAGGTTTGTTTTTTTCGAGCACTTTTGTGATAAATATGAATTTTTCTGAAAGGGTACGTAAATTGCTTGAAATTACCACTCTCCTACTCCGTTGTCATTTATTCATGGTACTTAAGTAAACGAAACGCCGCTTACCACCGGAGTTGTCGAAGTTGGGCTGGCTGGTACAACCCCAAGTTGGATCTGAATCTGGGTGAAATGTTGTTGAAAGAACAAACCTGACGTCTGGTCTGGAGGCAACTAGGCGGGAACGTTGAATTCACAACCAGTCATACTATTATCGTTCAAGTGTAATGGAGTACATCATATATGTGCTTTTAGAAGGTTCATACACGGTTCTATGGAAACACTTCATTTTAAAATTATGTCCAGCTCATAGCATGTTTTGCTACGCTCCATTCTGCACTCGGTTACATTTCTTTTGATGTGTCATTTAATCACGGTTTCCTTAGTCCTTTCAGAATTCATGACCGATATGTGTAAAGGTACTCGTCGAAGCAATTTAGTTCGGAAAAATATAAATGCGGTTATAAATTGTTCATTTTGAAATTTTGAAAATTCTGGAACTTCTTAATTTTAAAATTAAAATGATTGCACCTCTAAACATTTCATATTGCTTTTCATGTAAAAAATTAAAAAATTTTATTTTGGGCTCTAAGCATAGGATCGCTTGTTCAAGCATGCCTTCTGTAATCCAAGCACAGGAGATATTATGTTATCCAATTTTTTTCCACTATTTTGAAGGGAATTATATGAAATAAAAAATAGTGGTACAGTATAAGATTTCAATTAATCGCTTTCCTTTTTTACTAAAGAATGCCAAGGAGTTGAAAGTCTTTAATTGGAATATAACGCAATAGGTGCACAGAAAAATTGTCATTTTAAACCAAAATAAAATGGAAATGAAAATAAATCAATAAGATTTACATATGAGGAAAAGTCTTGGGGTGTCCCGCTCCGATTTTCTTGAAATTTTGATATCTTATACACTGAAAGAAAAAGCAATGTGTACTATGCTCACGGGCTATGACCCGATAATTGTGACTTTTGGTGATATAAATTGTTATTTTTGGGCTTATATAATAGAGCTTAGGGTTTCGGGAAAAGAACATTTTGGATAAAAGTTGGAGGACACAAATGGAGACAGTACAGTGGTTTGGCGCAGGGTCAAATTTAAAAGTCACTTAGAGATAAACTACATTTTTTTAGTGTAACACCAGAAATCTCAGTACTTTTGAATTTTCGTACGATTTTGTACGATAAAAAGTGGTGCACTTAACGATTATGTTGGCCTTAATTACCCTCTTTAGAGCAAGAAATAATTTGCTGGCCAAAATGATTCGAAAGTATAATTTAGCTTTTACTTTTAAATTAATATACACATACCTATGCAATATATTAAAAGACGCATATTGAATACATAAATTCTTCAAAAGACAAGACAAGACAAGACAAAAATAAGTAGATAAAAATCTACTTTAAATTTCAAAACAACCGCCATTTTGTCCCTTTATGGCTTTTTAACTAAATATTGCTTTCTTCTTGAGGAAATTTGATAAATTTTAAACACGCTTTTAAATTGTTGATTTGAGATAATTTTGGAAACGGTAATATGACGCACTATTGCCGTTGCAATAAGTAAGATCATTTCTTTCTATCTGCTTCTAGTCACGAGAAGAAAAATTCGCAAAAAACTAATTTTTTTTGCCTCTAGATGAGAACCTCCCATTAATGACAAATTTCAGTTATTCTCTATATCTATCTACAACATATGGTTCCTAAAGAATAATTCAATTTTGCTTTAAAGATTTCAAAGAAATAATGACTATACACTTTTGAATTCACCTACTGCGCTGAAATGTAAATAAATCATATTATACTGAATCTTGGTCTTAGCAAAACCCTGGGTAATGCTGGATTCAGCGCGAGATCGGACTCACCACTTCATCAATCTCTGCGTAAATTGTTAAATTTCTACAATAATTTACAACAATCAGTGAATTATGAAAAATACCACTATCGGTCCAGTTTATCACTCTACTGATTACTTCTCAGAAATAACTATAACTTTCAATCTGATTTTAAAGTTTTGTAATTTCTCCTAAAAGATTTTGGAACGTGTTTTCACGCTCCAAAAACAATCATAGAAAGAGATAACCAGATAGTTTTTTTAAAAATTTGCATGCCAATGATTTACAACATAAACTACAACAATAAACCTTTGCCAACCTACACCAATCATTATCAACAACCAGCTTTAGAATATTCTTCTCTCTACTCTATATTTTAAATGTGATGTGACAATTTTTCATTATTTCACCCGTTTCTAGTAGAGAAGTTCTCATTTGTAAATCCCCCGCAACCTCACCGCTCTTACTGCCAGACAGACTGAAAAAAAGAAAACTGAAACAAAAAAGGATTTCTATAGCCAAAAAGCTCTCTCATGGGAAAAAGGGTCTTGTTAGATTCTGCTTTGTTCCTTTTTTTGAGGACAAGTGGAGCAGGGCGGAAGTTCTTCATCAGCAAACTAGAAATGCTCGCATAGTGCTAACCCCACCCTTGTTACCCGCAGCGGTGGTTGTGAAAGCTTTGAAGTGCATACATGGTGGGAAAGAAGGGTTTGAATATGGCTCATGGTACATTATGGGCATATTTGTCATTTGTGACATATTCGCCCCGTCGGTTTTGGCTTTGTCTCCTATTTGAATGGCTCACTGACCTTTTTTAAGTGGCGGTTTCACTTAGGTCACTACACATGCATAAAAATGCAAGAACAATCACCACATGAATAAATTCCAAATATTATGGAAATTTTGCTATAAAATTTCATTTCACACTTACCTGTATGCACCACAGACTGGGTATATGCCAAAATAATAGAACCAACATACCGTGAAGCTCTTTAACCGCTCGTGTGAGTGGGAAGTTAACCGTGATAAAGACGACTAAACGTTTCATATTATTCATGTAAATTCAGTTTGTATGAAGTGAAGCTTGGAATGAACATTGCGTGAATTGTGGTAATAGCCTATGGTGTAATAATGCTTTACTCTAAGGTCATTGCTGTAATGATTAAATTATGGCAACAAAATTGGCAAAACAATGAATGTACGTATACGCAGCTTGTGAAATAATGCCAAGAGAAAAAGATCAAAACTGGCAACAAAATAAGTGAACATTGAATGGTTTTCTGGATAAATAAATTTAAATGAAATGTCCCATCAATTTCCCCATAAACGCGTAACTTCGTTATTTTATCTGTACATAACCATAATTAAAGGTTCGGTGGAAATTTAAAAGTATTTTTTGAAAGTTTAACGATGTTTTTAACGATAGTTTCAAAATAAAATGTTAAATTACTTTTCTAATAATTCTTATCTAATATAAACTAAAAAGAGAAGAACTTCTGGACATTCTTTAAATAATAATAATCACTGACTTAATCGATCCATTAGGAGTTATAGACGCGGATGGTATTACTTTTAAACAATATTCATCGATAAATTTTCAGGGATTCTCATGTAACAAATCTCAAAATGCCTGGTAGATTTAGATGGATATTTATGTGTCCAGGACCAGGAAGCGCAAAATGCCCGAAGGTTCCTAAAGGGTCCTATTCACATTCGAGTTACATTGTCAAGTAAAATTGACCAAAACGTTTATCCATAAGGGCTCTACCATAAATTTTCCTGTAAGTAAAATTGACACATTGATGAAAGCACTTAGTGAAAGCATATTGATGAAAACATTCTATGAATTCTAGAATAAATCCCCTGAAGCATATGCTAAAGTTACTCATTTTTAGCATTTACCGTTTAGTGTTAGTACGGCACTAAATAATATCATTAACATTGACATTAGCTGCGTTTCTTTTATCTGATCCGGATCATTGAAAATTTTGAAATGAATTGACCCCTAAGCTGCCTACAAGCAATTGGTAATTTCAGATTCTGAAGAATTCATCAAATTGCCATGATTTTGGATCATAGGAAATGTCAAAATAGAATCTAGAAAATATCGAGTTCACGTTTTGAAGTTTTGAATTATTCAACCTCATGGTAATGTGATGAATTTTTTTCAGATTACAAAATCGCCGATTGTTTGCCTGTGTTTAAGAAGCCAACTTAATTCAAAATTTGCAATGATCCAAATCCGATAAAAGAAACGCAGCTATTGACATCAAACAGCTCTCGATTTTTATCAATATGGCAAAATTTATGGCAGGGGCTGATGGGTAATTCAAGCGTAACAGAACATGAATGAAGCTCTTGAAAGAATAATTGTCAAGTGAAGCTCTTAAAAGAAAATGTCAAAATCAATATAGGCCGTGAAGCAATCACATTGTTTCAGAGACAGCCAATCAGTGTTGCCAATCCAAGTTCGCCACTTTTTCCAAAAACTACATTCAAAGTTCCCAACTTTATAAAATAGTCATCTACTTAAAAGAAAATTAAAATTTATTGAAACCAATTAAGTAACAAATAACATAAAAAAATTATAATAAAACATAACAACAAATTTACTTCTATAACAAAATTAATTTACAAATTTAGGAACTTCTTTGTAAATCTTTTTTTTTCGTATTTATATATTCAAAGTTTTATGTATTAATTTAATTTACTCTCATGCAGACATTAGCAGCATAGATCTGTTAGGCTCAAAATCAACACAGCCGTTGATTTCTTTAAAACCATCTTTGCTAAAGAGAATGGAGGCGACAGTATCCCTTTAAAGTTTATTCCTTTAACTGGTTTTACAATTATTTAAATTTCTAGAGACTCTCTCTACTGAAGCGTTAAAAAATGGAAAAATTAAGACTAGTGGAAATAATAATATACCGGCCACATTTTGAATTTTAAGGACCTTTTGCCATGGTTCCAATCCATGTTTCTTATAGTCCAAAAGGGCGTAATCCCGCCATTCAATGTCAGCTAATTAAAGTCCGATATGTAAGCAGGGAAATATTTTTTAATATTTTTGGCAACAACTTTGTCTTAAAGGACTGAGCGGTTTCAGTTTCAATTATTTCAAGTATTGTATATATGTATATCATTACTAAAATCAAGCGGCCCGAAAGCTGACCCTATTCTACATTCCTTTTCATGAACAATGAGAACGAAAATTCCCGGAACAGTAAAAAAAGGGATAAATTTATGTCGGTTGAATATGGGTACGTATGTAGGATAATGTTCTGCTGGAAATTTCAATATTTTCCAGAAAACGAGTAAGATGGAATAGTTTTCAAGAAGGTAACCTACCTACACTACTTGAATAGGTATCATTGGCCTTCAAAAACAAAATATTTCATCAAGTCTACGCTCCGTCACATTGTTAGGCATTGGATAACAACAAATTTTGTGTTCTGGATTGCACGGCCAGCAAGGTCATCCGTATTTAACACCTGTGGATTTTTTGTGTGACACCATGAAGAAATACATCTACTCTACAAAAGTGGATACGAGGAACTAGCTGAGAATATGAATTATGGAAGCAGTGGAAAAGGCTATGAATGTTTTAGTCACCAATGATCTGTCAAAAAGCATCAAATGACGCTATGTACTCTGCTTAGCTCAATATGTGCCCTCCAGGAAGGCACATAGGCCAATTATGGTAGTTATAACTACTCCGAAAAGAGCTAAGCTCAATAATTATTTTAATAAACTACTAAAAATAGATACCTTTTATTTATCTATTAAGATCATTTTGATAAATCTGTCTATTTTTATTGTTCCGGAAATTATTTTTGTTATTGTTTATTAGGAAGGGATGCAGAAAGGTTCAGTTTCGGAGGAAACATGCCCATATCAAATTAAAGAGAAACTTACGAGGATTCCAAATTATGTCAGAAAATAACATATTAAGCTGTTTTTGAGAAATTTGCACATTTTTGTAAAAAAGGAGAAAAAATCCTAAATTTGACTTTAAAAGTTTACAGCTCCTAAACAAATCGTGAGTAAGCACGCACTCTCTACTCAGATAGCCAGGCTGCACTAAAAGCCATATCCTCTCCTGAAATAAAGTCGAAATTGGTGTGGGAATGTATCCAATGGATATCGGGGCATTCAGGCTTTGAAGGTAACGAAGAAGCAGACATGCTGGCCAAGAGAGGTGCATCAATGCCCCTCATTGGACCAAAACCTTTTTGCGGTATCTCTGAAGGCCTTGAGCTATATATTTGCCATATATGTGTATAATATTATTATATATTACAAAATGAGAGCTTCGTGTTAAACTAAACTGCCACTTATTCCGCCCACTGGAGCAACATGTCGACATGTATTATGTTGTTATCGACATGTATTATGTAACATTTAAGAACCTGAAAACAATGTTTACAAATTTTTTTAACCATAAGAAATAGATTTTCTACACAGTTTTAAATTTGTTACGTACATGTAGCATTCAGGGTAAACTACTTATGTAAATAAGAAAAGTCTTCTCCGCAAGGACACCTTCAGCATTTAATGGTGAACAAATATTTGACGTGAAAAATAAATACACAGAATTTATTTGCGTAATAAATGGGTAATTTATGTTTGTTATCACGCTTCGTGAATGAATTACTACACGCGTCGTTTACTTTTTCTTGGCCGAGGGGGAGAATGCATTACGCACCCTAGGGGGACTAGCCCCCCGTGTGCCGGCCTCCCCACGATC